>BQKN01063109.1:169847-205480 GCA_022839385.1 Asparagus kiusianus
AGATCTAATAGCGTACCGACTCTGGGATTCCGGGGCGGGACGTTACATTATCAAATTTTATTTTCATATCATTTGCCATGGATTTTATATCTTGATCATCACTTTTCATCTCCTCCATTATGCATTTTTGAATCTTAAACACTCCACCAAAATATAAGTTGGCAGTTGGATATTTACTTCCAGAAAAAAGAGTGGACACTTCATAAAATGGTTTTAAAATGGTTCTAGATTTAGAATAGAAAGCAACAGTAAGTACCATGTCTACATGTTTGAGAAAAGCTGTTGAAGAGCCTCAATCTACATTTACCAGCTTAAATCTAGAACAAAAACTCTTATATACTTAAAAGCATTGTGTAGAATTTATGATAAAATGCATAATTTCTTGTGTCAATTTTAAGGTCATATAGTTTTTTTGTTCATCAAATTTAATGTGGGGGAAAACTCTATACGGAGCCCTAAGAAGAATATCATGCAAGAAGGAAGGGGAATTATACTTGTCACGTTATAGAATTGATATCAGAAAAAGAATATCCATACATTTCTTACTGACATATCATACAACACTAGTCAGGAGGAACAGTTCTTGTCGCATTATACGACTAATACCATAAGAGGAATATCCAAACATTTCTTTCTAACATATCATGAAACATATGATGTGCATATGTCGAACTCCTCCTTTGAAAGCTCTGATTCAATAGCCTTCACAATCAACCGTGAGAGTTACAATCTGACGGCTCTCACACCCCAAATGATTAAGACAAAGATTACGGAACAACGGTCCTTGCAAACGCTTCAATAGAAGAAGTTACAAATCAACAACTATTTCTAGGAAATGCGGAGTTCATTCTTGTGTTCATGATTTCAGAACACAGGCGACCCCTGCGTTCGTTCTCAATTTTCGGCAGAAGCCGAACTCCGTGTCTCAGTTCTGAGACGCGGAATTGAGGCCCAGAACGCCAATCTGGACGTTTTTGACTCATTCAACGTGAGTCGAACGGTTCCAAAACTGTTTCCCACAATCTAGGGGATTCTCACCCACTTAGAAGCGAATTAATGGGATAGTTATACCCTTTTCTGTACGATATTATCTAGAAAGAGCCTTATGGGATTTTCCCCCCCCTTCCCACAGAGTAGCGTGAGGGTTTTCTGCATAATTAGTAAAATAAGAAATTTCTGACGAATATTTGTGATACAAGGGGATTTTCTCTATTATCATATTATTATATATATAATGTAATTCTAAATGACCAGGTTGAATGTGCAAAAAATATTTCTTACAGACTTGAGCGCAAAATATGACTGCCCATCATTACATGAATCACCGCATCCTGATCCCATCCTACGCCACCCAACGCTACCAGATAAGTTCAGAATCCAGACAATTGTGGGTCCCATTTTAGTTACGGAATTATGTGCTGAAATTAATTGGACTCGAAACAGAGGGCCTCTCAATAATTTTGCTTTACATCATTCTGTGACCTACAAAGTCCAATTTCAGCCCAGCACGAGTCCTTAAAAAAACTTCCACCAAGGTTTGCCTCCGTTTTCTTCTCTCTCGGATCGACGGAATCAATAATTTGAACAGCTCAAGGTTCGATTTCTTGTTCCTTTCCTATCGATTTCAAGTTTATCCGTAAAAATCTCCTTTTCCCCCTTTTTGAGTTGATGTTTGATTGTGGGTTGAATCGTTGTCGATGATGAATATTATTGATTTGTAATCTGTTTTATGCCAACTTTAACCTGAACCATTTCATATTTTTCTAAGTTTACTTTTTTTTTGAAGCTGTTCCAGTTTTGTTCTAATCAGTTGGCAATCAGATAGATTAACTTATTAACCTAGATCTTGCTTATGGCCAGCAGGTTTTGTAGAATTTTAACTCTTTTTGGGGTAGATATTGGCTTTTAGAGCATCTCCAAGCACTCTGCAAAATCTCAATCCCTCCAAAATTTGGGGAGTGAATCCTCTCCAATCACTCCAAATTCAGAGATCTCCAAATTTGGAGAGTGAAGCTAGAATTTGGAGTGGCTCTCCAAATCACTATTCAAAGTTTTATTATTTACAACTTTGCCACTTTTAACTATTTAATTTCTTAAAAATTACCACTTTGTCATCATTCTTAGTAATTTAAATTAGATGTTTAATGTCAAATAAATATAGTTAAAAAATTATTAATCTAATTCTTGAAATAATTATATATTTGGAAAGTTCGTGTTGAGAACTTCAAAATAAAACTAAGATTAATTTATTTTAGTATTATTATAAAATTATTATTTTTTAAATTAAATAAATAAGTATCATACATGAAAATTTAAATACGGGGATCTATTTAACTTGCCCCATTAGAAAATATAAGCATAAATTACAATATTTAGATTATATTTCTTCGTTGCCGTGCCTCTGTCATAAATGTTCAATTAGTGCATTCCGAAGCATAAAATGAGCTTCCCTATTTTGAATCTTCCTATGTCGATCAAGGAATCGTTGGAATCGTTCGGCATCATTAGATTCGTCGTAAACAATAATCTCTGGTTCCGCATCGCGTTCATCCTCCACAGTTATGTTTTGTAGTATAATACAAGTAGTCATTATGTCACGTAGTTCCCGCTTGTCCCAAAAACGTGATGGTCCCTTGATAATGGCAAATCGTGACTGAAGAACACCAAAAGTTCGCTCTACATCTTTTTGATATCCTTCTTGCATAGCAGCAAAGAGCTTCCTCTTAGGTCCTTGTGGTTGGGATATTGTTTGTACAAGAATAGATCATTTAGGGTATATCCCATCGGCCAAGTAATAATCTGTATCATAATTCTTTCCTAAAATACTATAATTAGCAGGAGGAGAAAATACCTTGTGTTAGTTGGTCAAACAAATTTGAAGATTGCAGTACGTTAATATCATTGTTAGATCCTGGTAATCCAAAAAAACATGTCATATCCATAAGTCATATGAGGCTATTGCCTTGAGAATTGTTGTTGGGCCTTCGTGACGTTTCGAGTACTGTCCCGCCCAAGCCGTTGGATAATTTTTTCATTTCCAGTGCATGCAGTCTAAACTGCTCAACATTCTCGAAAATCTGCGCTCTTCGCCTTTCCTTAGCAACCGTGCAATGTCACCCGTAGTGGGATACCTCAAATATTCATTTCCGAACACCTCTATAATTGCTCGAAAAAACCTCTTCAAGCATTGGATTACGGTTGACTCACCAATCCTAATTTATTAGTCGGTACTATCCATCGAAGTTCTGTACGCCTATATGCGGTGCGCTGCTATTACTTTTTGTAAAGTCGATAATCCTAATACACTAAGACCATCTCTCTTCTGCACAAAGTAGTTGTTGTGCTCTTTTACTCCGTTGACAATGTGAAGGAATAAATCTCGTCGACATCGAAACTTTCCTACGAAAAAGAGCATCCCTATATGTGGGTTTCTCAGAAAAATAATCATGCCAAAGTCGAGAGTTACATTCTTCTCTTCCACAATTGATCGCCACATGGCCGATAGTCGATCCTTTACGTTTTCGTTCTCTGCTCTCTTGAAGACGATGAGTCAATATTTTTTTCAAGACTTCATCTCGCTCCTCCTGTTCAGCTAGTTCATTCTCCCAATTTTGAAAGCAAAGATCAAGGGTCTCTCAATCGGAGGAAAAAAAGAGTGGTTCTAAGATGGCCCTTCTCCAAAGCTCATATTTTATTGTATAGAGAGAAAAGAGATGAAATATTGAGTTTTGCATTTAGAGTTCATATTAATAAAGAGTTGTGAAAGATATTATCGGGTGATGTTTTCAAGATCCCTGTCCGATCGTGTCAATATCGAGTCCCATGTTTGTCTTCTTGCAATCACCAGATTCCAACCATCACCTCTTGTTGGGAGACTTGTATTATAAATAATGGTAGCTTTTATCCCATATGGTCACACTTTCATCCTTTCTTTCTGATTTATTTAGACAACTACTTTTGTCCACCAATCTTTCTTCATCCACTATGACATCTGTTCGAGGAAAATCATTCAGTAAACAAGAAGATCAGTTTATGTGCTTGGCATGGCTTGAAATTTCTCAAGATCTGGTCTCAGACACATGTCAAAAGAAAGATAAGATCTGGAAAAGGATCACATCAATATTCCATACAAAGGTAGGTGATAGACAACGGACTGCCCAGCAAGTCGGCCTATTGGAAGAAAGAAGAAGAAGACAAAGAGAAAAAAGTCAACGGAATTTAGTTCTGAGGAGGAAATTATTAAGAGTATGTAAGAGATGGATGCTAAATGTGAAATGAGCAGGAAAAAATTGAGCGGTTGATGATAATGAAACTTGAAAAAAAAGTCAGAATTGCGAGCTAGAGAAGTAGAACAACGTGACCAATAACTCTTCAGCGTGAAAGCGAGGATAGACAAATTATGTTGATTGATCTAAGTAAGATTGTCGATCAAAGTGAATGTGCTTACTATCAACAAAAAAATAATAAATTATTAATAGAAAGGAATATAGAGGTCCATCATTCGACTAAGGATTTTCCTCCAGAGGGCCAAGAGAATTTTCCGAGCTTCTTAGAGGAGCTATAGGAGGAGAAAACAAATATGAATTTTCCTCTGGAGATCAAGGAGGATTTTCTCAGTTTGCGGGAGAAGCTGGTTCTATAGGAAGAAATGAATATGGGGGTTCATCGAGAGATCGGGATGGAATCGATAGTGATAACGATAATGACCTGTTGGAATTTTAATTGTTTGTTATCATATTTTATGTTTGAGGTTTATGTTTGCGACCTATGGTATGTTGCATTAGAGGTTTATGTTTACGACCTATGGTATGTTGTATTAGAGGTTTATGTTTGCTTCATTGTTCTATCGATGTATGCTGTCACTATTATTTTAGATTTTTTTAATATGTTGTATTGTATTACTAATATTTGGTTCATTTCAAAGCTCTCGTCGACACCTTTCTAACGTTATTATTTTTTTCTTCCAAATAAATTATTAAAAATAAAATTATTAATGTAAACTATATCCAACATTATTAAGTTATATGGTTTTTTTGACAAATAAAAATAAAAATATTTAGAAAGTGTGGCTTGGAGCAAATCTCCAAATTCCACTCTCCAAATTGGAATATTCTAAGAATACTTCAATTTGGAGAGTGGAATTTGGAGAGTAGGGTTGGAGATACTCTTATGCTAATAAAGATGGAGATGATTTTTTTTTAATTTCAAAGAACTGGCTTAAAAACATGCGGAAATATTAATATAAATTTAAGGCACAAGTCCCTACTGGGCTACTTCCCATACTATTTGTCCCTTCTTATCCCGAAATTTTTTTAGTGCCTAGATGCCCCCTAAACTATTGACTTAGTCACCTCCCATGAACTATTTCGGTGCCACCTTGCCCCCGAACTATCACTCCCTTCGCATAATTATATTAGAAGTATCCACAAAATAATAAACCATAGGTCGTACTGAATTTGATAGTTTAGGGGGTAATGTGGGACTAATATTGTTCAAAGGGTAAGCAAGAACCAAATTAGTACCCTTCCCCCCTCTTATTTTGTATGTGCGTGCGCGCGTGTGCCTGTGTGGTTTTTTAAAAGGGTGGTGGGGATGGGGGTAGGGTTGGGGTCGGGGGTTGGGGGGTGAGGATTGAGACAAATTTAGTTTGGCGTAAGGGACAAATTCAGTAGTTTGAGAGCAAATACGGGCTGAAACCAATTTCTAATTTTGTAAGACTAGAGACATGTCTCGCAAATTTAGCCAAGAAGAAATTGTAGGAATGTTGCGGTTTGAGTGCAGATTCTATTAGAACAGCCCCACAGAAAGGGGTAATCATGACACTCATGGGCGATTGGGGTGTTAGTAATGGGAATTTCATCTCTTCTGGGTTCAAACTGGTGCTGGTTTTGATAGGATCCTTAGTGTCAAGGTTTCCTGCTAGAAGTTCGAAAAATTATGTTGGTTATAACCCACAACTGTGGAATTTTTACTTTTAAACCAGATGGATGGGTGCATGATTAAAGCCAGCAACTTAATAATATCTAGATACTTTTTAATCATATTTGTACCACAGTTGAATGATTTCTTACTGTTATTGAATTTTTAGTTTCTCTTCATTATAGCATGGAACTGAACCCATATCAGAAATAGAGTAGTATTTTCCTGAAAACGTGGGAGGGAATTGGTAAAAGAGATTTCATGTTGAAGGTGGGGACTTCTGTTACCTGTGTCACTTAAGTGGGGAACTCATTTTTGAGACACAGACCTTTATAACAGTACTACTGAGTGTGAGTGGGATGATATGAGCAAGCAAATTGTGTTCTTTCAAACATTGGAAGAAAAGGGTGGCATAATGGAAAGCTATATAGTCTTGTATCTTCTTAAAGCCGAATACATAACCAGTCTGTAGATCATATGAGGATCATAATTTTATGAACTTTAAAACACGACTATATTCATGAATGCTTATCAACGAGAGGTAGAATATTAATGAAATTTTCAGTGAGTTACCCTGGCAAGGCAGGCTGATAGCTTAGAAAGAATTGGAAGACAACACAACACATTAAACTACTTTGTGCACGTTCACTTGCTGAAGTTTGTTTTGTTCATGAAAGGAAAAAAAATGAACTTTTGATTTGCCTTGTAAACTGCGAATAGGTCATCAGAGAACTATTGAAGGCATAGCTAACTTTTTTTTGTGAGAAGTTATTTATTTTCCATAGAGGATGGAGGACCAGGCCAAAGTATTTGGCTCTGAGGCTGGTCACTGCTTGCTGGATGCCATGGGGAGTCTTATATTCTTTGATGGTTACCTTTTAATCTTATCAGTTTCCTCCTTCCTCTAGATTATGCCTAGAAGTATTATGGGAACTATTACCTTATTATCAGTTGCTGTTCCAGGTTTGTGGCAAGTTCCTCCCTCCTTCATTTTGTTTTTGGAAATTTTTGGCACTAACTGTTGAGTGTGTATTTCTGTCATGCAACATCTCGTGAAGATGTAATGAGTAAATAAATACCTTAAACATATCCTGTCTAATGTTCAAGTAAACATTTCGATGTCACTTAACTATTGTTGTTTCTATTAAAGCTTATAAAGGATAAGTGTGGGTGAAAGCGTAATAAGATCTCCCTGTCATTAACATCTGTGACACCCACACTTTAGTCCCACATGGACTAGTGTGAAGAAATATTAGTGGCTTAAATAGAAAAGCCCAAAGCCCAAGAACAACTAGTGCTAACATTTTGGTGGTAGATTTAGCCAACCCACGAGTTGCTCTCCGTGGACACACGGCTTGCACGCGCTAACGGGCCCATGGGCCCGGGTCGTGACAAATGGTATCTCAAACCTTGTCACGCCCCAGTTCTAAAACGTAATAGTTTGGAATGTGACTCGGCCGGTAATGTAATCATACAGTCATATTCACGTCTCTGGATCATCCTGTATATCAATATAAAACCAAAACTATACCATAGAGCATGTAACCAAGATAATAAAAGAAATGTATAGATGAAGAAATCTCCAAAAGAACAGAGTCCGAATACGAGTTCACAACTATCCATCATGGAAAAGAGTTAAGAAATTTTTTACATCATAGTCTAGAAAAGTCACATGTGGCTCAAGATAAAGTCTAAACCAAATAACTACCTAAAATAACTGAACTAGAGAACTGATAGAATGAACGATGATCACTGTCGTTAGGCTTGCTCCTCCTCGAAATACTTTCGGTCCTACGAAGAAAGAGCACTCCTAGAGTCTGGGGCACGCAAACCCCAGGGGAGTCAGAAAACTCCCAATAAGCATGTAAAATAAAGAAATTGTACGCGTGTAAGTGTATGTGACAGATATAAAGAAAAGATGAATTCTAAATTAACAGGGATAAAAGAAAAATGCTAATCATGGAGATCAAGATAATGTCCATCACCGATCACACAAGCGTATTATTATTATTTTATACGTTATTTGAATTAGAGAAGAATATTTTCATGTATATAAATCGGTTCCCCGTAAACCGTCCCGGGAACACGGCTTCAAGTCAAGTATTGGTCCTTTGGTCCTTGTATATATATATAACTCAGGATATCAGTAATGCGCATATGCCCGTTTATATACATGTTATATTCTCCGTTCAATTCTCCTTTATAAACCCCATATTTTCTGTTTAATCTAAGTAATTGTGCATGAAATGTTGTGCACTAACCACAGAGTTACCGTGGAACGACTTCCGTAAAATTATGAAAGATAATCGTGACCCAGAACATGTTCAATCAAGAGGGGTGCATTGCCTAGTCGATGCTATAATAGCAATAGCTAAGGAAAAACCTCATATCAGGATATCGATATCAAGGGCATAGCCATGCTATGAAAGACACACTTATAAATCATATTTTTGACGGAAGTCATCTTCATGCACAATCTAGCCTATTTGATGACATACTGATCAATGCGGATTACAACCACACAATCTATTTCAGAGTATAATAAAGTACTCAAAATGAGCTAACAAGTTCACTAAAATAATATAAGATTTAAAACTGATAAGGGAACTAATATTTTGAATGAAAAAAGACACGACCAATTTGAAAGAATTTTTAGGGCAACAAAACTGAGTTTTAGGGAACTTAGAAACTACATGGGGAAAAATGAATGGTCCAAGGATCGAACCACAAACCACTGCACAGAACACAACCAAACTAACCACTTTGCCCCAAAGCTTTCTGGTGTACATGCTACTATCTAGTGTGTAATAATCACACCAATGAGTAAAATCTCTACATACATGACCATAACTAATTGTAAACTGAAGGGAACAAGAAACCAATGATAGAAACAATTTGGTCATAGAGTTTCATTTATTTATAGCTCATGCCATCAAACTATTTACAACTCATGCCATTTTTTTCTTTGAGTGACATGAACTTGAACCTAACTACTAAAACAACTAAAACATAGATAAAACTATCACAAATAAGTACAGCTATGCTAAAAGATTTAAAAATATATACAATAAATTAATCAAATTAATAACATATGTACGGTGAACTAATCAAGTTAATATCATATGCACAGTGAATTAATATACAATGTACCGATCAAATGATAACTTACAAAATAATAAAATCATGAAAAAAATAACGAGTGAAAAAAGAATGCTTGCATGAAGGAAAATCAATAATAATAATAATAATAATAATAATAAGAATGAAAATAATAATATTTGAGGAAAAGAATGCTTGCCGATTTGTCAAAGAAAAGACTGAACCCCAAATCCCAAAAGAAAATCCTAAACTCGTCCTCTCCTTCTCTTGTTCTCAGTTGGGTTTTCCTTCTTTTTTTCGTTTTTTTTTCTCTGCAGGGTTGAGGCAAGAAGAGGAGAGAAGATCTATATATAAGGGAAGGTTAAGATTTTTTTTTTTTTTTAAGAATCCCTAAAACTAAGGGAAGTTTAATTTGTGGAAAAGAGTAGCTGTAACCAAAAACTGCAGGGATTCATGATTGGATGTCGGAGGATCAATTCACAAAGATTTGATCAATGCAGAAGTGGAGTTGCATACATGGGCTTTACTAATGGGCCTTTTTTTCAATTCCAAATCATGTGGACCTCTTATATAAGGTCTTGCATTAAAAAATTGACTACTACAACATCTGACCTGCATATCCTGCCTGAAGTAAATTTGAATACTTAAATAGTTGTTAAGGGAAGAATGAAGTCACTGACGCGGATTGAAGCGTTGTTACTGTGTTCTTTTCTTGTTCTAACTCTTAAAAATGCATTTTGCTGATCTTCGAACAATTCTCAAAACGTTTGCAGTCTTTTCCTTTGTAAAACTTTTGGTTACTTATGTGACAAGTTTCATTGAGAAACTGTTGAAATTTGAAGTAGTTTTTCATGCTTCAAAGCTCCTTCTTGTGCTAAATTCGTTTACCCCTCCCGGTTTTTATCAACAGGATAGAAGATGAGTACATTAGATGCAACTAGGGCTGAGCTTGCTCTTGTAGTTCTATATCTAAACAAAGCTGAAGCCAGGGATAAGATTTGCAGGGCTATTCAGTATGGTTCCAAATTCTTGAGCAATGGTGAGCCTGGCACTGCACAAGATGTTGACAAATCAACAAGTTTGGCTAGAAAAGTTTTTCGACTTTTCAAGGTCACTGTTTACATTTAACCCTAACAAGATCTTTTAGTTATTTCTGCTCTGGCAATTACTTATGCCACCCTGTTTCTTTGATCTTTTAGTTTGTGAATGATTTGCACACCCTGATAAGTCCAGCTCCTCAGGGAACTCCTCTTCCTCTCATTTTACTGGGAAAGGTAAATGGTCTCTTTTGTGAAAACCAAATTTTGATAAACTTTGATTTGAGCCAGAACCTCATTTTTTATTGTGTGTGATTTTTTCTTTGCAGTCCAAGAATGCTCTGCTATCGACTTTCCTGTTCCTAGATCAAATTGTGTGGGCTGGCAGATCTGGCATATACAAGGTCCAAATTGTTGTGAGATTTCTACCTTTCTAATCTTCTTGGTTGAAAAAAAAATTAATGTAATTTCTTCATCTTTCCCCCCTTGTTTAGAACAAAGAACGTGCAGAGCTAATCGGCAGGATATCCCTTTTCTGTTGGATGGGCTCCTCTGCTTGCACCAGTGTAATTGAGGTCTGTTTCTCTTCCTCATTTCATAAGCTATATGGAAAACTTCGAGATGCATTGAATTTACTATTAATATTAATTCAACTTTGGGCATAAATATGACCTGAATCTGTTGTATTTTTGCTTATAGGTTGCTGAAATTGCAAGATTAAATGCATCAATAAAGAAGTTACAGAAGGAGCTGAAGCAAGCAGATAAGCATAAAGTAAGTTCTACTCCATTATGGGCACTGTTTATTTTGTACGTCGCTTCATAGACAACATTGAACATAGTATTTGTTCGGTTGTTGCAGTCTGAGCTGTACCTCAGCAAAGCTTAAAAAGTCTAATGAAAAAGGCTTCTATCTCTGATCAAATCATTCCGTGTAAGTTGTCGCAATTGGCCTAATGCATCATTTGTTGGGTTGTTGCAGGATGAGCTGTACCTCAGCAAGCTTCAAAAATCCAATGAAAGGCTTCTATCTTTGATCAAGTCATCTCTGGATATAGTGGTTGCAGCTGGGCTTCTTCGCTTGTCACCTAACAAAATCACTCCTCGTGTCACAGGAGGGCTTGGTTTCATAACTTCACTTATATCTTGCTATCAGGTAGATTTTTTAAAGGGGAATTCTCCTCAGGTTTTAAAATTGACATTTTATCTCGTCATTTCTACAAAAATAACTTGGATGCAAAAGCTATTACCATAGAATGTGACAATCGTATGCACTCCCTTATAGTGGCATTACATCCAAAAGTTGATTATCATTTGAGTAGAAATTGAAAACGAGGGGGCCTTGGGGGCTTTTCTTGTTAGCCATGCAAACCTCATAAAGTATAATTTTTAATGTGTGTGTGTGTGTGTATATATATATATATATATATATATATATATATATATATATATATATATATATAGAGAGAGAGAGAGAGAGAGAGAGAGAGATGATCTTATGTCAACTTAAGTGGACACCAAGCCTTATCTTTAATCTTATGTTGCCTAGAGATCCTTGCATGATATGAGCATGATATGAGGAGTCTTTTTATATATATAAATGAGCTTTATATATATATATATATATATTAAAGATTATACTTCATCCTACCTTATACTCGTCAAGGGGAAAGGCAGCAAATATTGATCACCATTGTTGTTATTTTATGTGCAGTTACTTCCTGCGGCACCCAAGGCGAAGACCTCTTGAAGATTGGACCCTTCCCTGATAAAAAGTTTAAGCTAGTCTTATGAATAATATTTCAGATTTGTTGGGGATGGTGGAGTATGAGATAAACTCTTGTTGTTCCACTTACATCTCTGATACTATACATAGATATCTCTGTTATGTTATCTGGTGTAGCAAACATTTAAAAGTTGCAATACTGATGTGCTAGTAGTTAAGCACTAATCATTTCGTAGCAGTTTCTTTTCCCCGAAATTGAGGTGAAGACAACACAGCTTTTACCTTTTTTAATGACTTTATATAAACTGGAATTGTTGCTACTGTGTCTTTTGTAGCTTTTTGTGGAGCCTGCATGATCATTGTAGTTGTGCAATGCCTGCATGATCATTGTAGTTGTGCAATTGTTAACTGTGATTACTTTGGCTACGATCCTTTGCTGGCAAGAGTATAATCCTTCAGGCGTAGTGTCGGCGGACTTGTTCTCATCATTTCATGTTCTGATCTGATTTCGTCTCCAAATAGGCAAGAAATGAGCTGATCTAGCATTAGCTCCTCTGCCAGCATTTGATGGGTACCCCTGTCTCTGTGTTGGCAGATAAACCAACTTATTTACTACTCAGAAAATTTAAAAGGACTTCAAGATTTAGCAAACCCATCACATTTCAGCCATTACTGGGATTCAAAATACATGGTTGTATTTTCATATCTAAAGAAAATAAAGGGTCAACTTAACCACGAGGGCACATATAAGATCCATTTACAAAGATGTTCTCAGAATTATAGACAGCAAAGCTGCACGTATAGCCGGAAGACAAAATATAAACATTGTTGTGAAAAGCTCGAAGATGATAACTTCAGGATTTCATCCATTCCTTTATAAAAGATTGATAAGCATCAGACAGGCAAAAAGAAGAAATAAGCTACAGAGGAGAAGAGTTTCTTGTTTTGTGCATGCTGTCGTCTTGGGCACCAGAGCCAGCAAGTGAAGGGGATGAAGTGGCTGCATGGTATGATGAGGACACCAATTGCGCTAGAGCAGGAACAGCACCACCTACGCAGCATCAACAGGTACTAGATTAGTCTGCATGCGCTCAAATGCTCATACATAGCTTGAGTTGAAATTAGGAAAGATGGAAAATATCGATGCTAAACAATAAACACCCTCTGAGATGCTGCTATAAAATGATTGAGAACTTGGGCTCTGATTGCAGTGGAAATACTGATGGAAAATATCGATCGCTATCATAGGTGATTCAACATATAAGGGCTTAACTTTGATGCTGATCAAATTTGGCAAAAAGGCTTCCTACACTTTTTATCCTTTTATATCGAGTTGCAGAACAGAAGTTATCCCAGTAGGAGATTTTCTTTTTTAAGGTTAAAAGGTTATCCTCAAGAAGCAAAGCTTATCAAGAGGATAAAGTTGATGTTCGATAAGTACATTTCAGTCTCTAACTGCACTCTGGATGCACTATATAGCCCAAGGACCACGAGCCATCAATCTAAAGAATACTATCTTATGAGGTTGAATGATAAGTAGCAATGAAAGGATCATTCTTTTATAATAATGGAAATCTAATGCATATAATATGTATATGTGGATGTCAATGTAATATATATAGTATAAATATGTGGATATATTTTATTTGCTAGTAGCAGAAGGTGTAAAATCTATGAAGGAAATTAAAAAGAAAAAAGAAAAAAGAAAAAAGAAAAAAGAAAAAAGAAAAAAGAAAAAAAGATATGTTACCTGTCAATCCAGCACATGCAGAAGAGAAGACGATGACAGGAGGAGCCTACAAAAGTCAATAAACAAGAGAAATGTGGTTATTTCTTTGCTATGTCTACCGCCAAATAAACGTGTTAAGTGATACAAAAGCAAAAGTGGAAGTAATGTTCTGACCAACTACAACCATTCTCCAATTGACATTCAGATTCAAAGAATATACATCAAAGACCAATTAGCCCTTGTTTTTGCCAATGCAAAAGAAATTCAGATTTTACATAGAAATATAAGTAACTTGTGCAATACTAGTAATCAAAATTTGATGAAGCTTACATCAAACGCTGATGACATCTTATAGTAATATAACAGTTGATGCAACACTAATAATCAAATGGATATGATTCTTGAAATCTTATAGTAATATAACAGTTGATGCAACACTAATAATCAAATGGATATGATTCTTGAATCAATTACTTGCATGAATAAGTAGAGAAGTTGAAACACATGTAAAAAAAAAGAACTTTGCAAAGCCACATATATAACCGAACATTACAACATTGCATACTCAGAATTCTAGATTGGGAAAAATGCCATGCTATCACTTCCACAGCCGCTCGTTTTTTTGGGTTTTTTTTTGGGGTGGGTCGGGGGGGGGTGGGGGTGGGGGTGGGGGTGGGTAGGGGGGTAGTTGTTAAAAACTTTATAACTTTGTGATAGCTTTTAGAAAACAATTAAATTGTATTAATTTTTTGCAAAGTTTTTTGTGTTAATCTCATAATCAAAGAGTAAATTTGAAGGTATGGAGGCAATAGGAAAGTATATAGGTCAAATGTCAAAGCTTCAACCTACAACTAAGTTACAAGTTGCAGGGAACTGTTATAAAACTCAAACCAAGTCTAGGCTTGGATACCAACTACTTTTACTATCTCAAACCTACTTCCCCAATGTAAACCTGATGGCTAACTAAAATCCATTTCTATCGTGGACCTGTTAACATTCAATTTTTAACTAGAAAAGGTCAAGTATATCCATAGCCATCAATCTCATTCATCCCACCAGCCCTTAACGGGTGCGCAAGGAAGTATTCGAGAGATTAAAGGTCGCAAGGACAAGTAAAGCATGATCGCTTCCGGATACTAATCGTGATTTCTCCAGTACGTCCTCTATTTCATTCCCTCTCTTATCATGTGACATCTCTGTAGATGAATATCTGATCAAAATCAATATGAAATTAACAGGGAGGTTAGTTTTCAATTGGATAGGTCAAAATCCAATCTAAATATTCTGTACATATCAGTTACAAGTAACTTTCCAGACTGCACTTGACTATATGGAAACAGCTACTGCTAACTCAAAATTTGACCCACTAGGCAAAAAATTACGGCACGTTCAACTCAAATTTGAACTATCAGTACATTACCGTTCATTGACAAGCCTTCATCAAAAGGCCCTGATTTTGCTTCATGAATACATTAGCAACCTCCCTCTTCTGTAATGCATTACACAAGGCAGTGTAACAGGTAGCTGCTCCTTCATTAGTCACCCTCTTTATCTCAAAATGCATTCAGCGACTCCATGATGTTTAAGCAAAGAAAGTGATACGGAGTGACTTTCAGTAAAAATAGGTTCTTAAGTGTGTTTTCTTCTTGCTTGGTATAATTTTAAGCCATAAAGATGCTCAAAAGATGTTTGCCTCGCCCCCCCCCCCCCCCCCCCCCCACCACCACAAAAAGGGAAGAAGATAGATTTTAAACATACTAGAACAGAAGGTTGTACAAAACTAAAATATACCCATAAAAGGGAGGGTAAAAAATTAATATGCTTACACCAATAAAGAAATGCACCCACATCGGCCCTTTAACATATCTCCTCACAATAGGCATAGCTGCAACAGAATTAAAAAAGTTCATGTAATCTTTATGTCAGTTATTTCACAAATATTAACAAAACGTTTACATAGAAGAACCATAACAGTTGTTGTTGAGTATTTTTAGACAAAAAAAGAAGGAACTACAGTTCGTATTTTCTAGCTCAATTTTAGAATTACATCTCACAACTTTCAAAATAGAACAAAACATTTCAAATCAAGAATAATGCACCATGTGATACAAAACGGACAAATTGTCATGCAGAAAAAATAATTACACAGGCAAATAAGAGGAAAAAACAGGACCACAGGACATCTAATTTCATATTGTAAACATTTAGAAGCAAAACCAGGTTTACTTTTTCTACTCCCACATAAAGTATCTGATCTCATATTGTATTTAATCTTCTGGAACTCAATCAAAAAGTCTAGAATGTGATCTATGAACTGATCCCCTTGTAATTTCTTTGAAAATGTTCTCCTCTACAGTTCGTTCTATGATTTTTATTACTAGTTATGGTATTTACCCCAAGATACATAAATTTCAGCCCATATACTCCTAAGTACATAATTTTCAGCCCACCTAAACACTCTGCTCCTCAAGTCAGAAGTAGCTAGAATTTCCAAAAGAGATCAACATCCTCACAACAAGCTCTAATTCCAGTATTCTAATTTTTGTTTCCAAAATCAAAAGATGAATACTAGAAGACAAATATTATTACTTATGGTATTAAACTAACAATCCATGATACTTTCTGTTACATTGTTTTTCTATAGCTTTCTTTATCTATTTACATGTCATTGATGTCAATTACAGAACGTCTTCTAAAGAACATATCAAAATTTACTCTAAACAGTTTTAACAACATATACAATAGTCACATAAAATTCCACGCTATAAACAATTTATCCAACTCCCCTGACATTAGAGCAGATACAAATGTTAGTGTTCAAAGAAGAAAACTACGCATGTCTCGCTAAGAAAATTAACAGGCTATTGTTCATCAATAAAAACAACTTCAATACACAAAGAGAAACACAGACCCTTAACAACCTGAACTTACAATAGTTAATAGGCTTAACTGAACTTAAACACCCTATAGTTTCCCTTACTTTGCACGTATATACCCTCACTTGTTTTTGGCAGCACTCATATACCTAAAGTTTTTAAAACACGCACCCACATACCTTAAAAGCTTTTTAACTTGCACTTAAAATACCCTCAAGTTTTTAAAACTTAACACTTATATACCCAAAAGTTTTTAAAACTTTTACTTAAATACCCTAAAATTTCTAGAGATTGCATTTAAATACCTTCAAGTTTGCATAACTTGAGGGCATTTAGGTGCAAGTTTTAAAAACTTACACAATTGCTGCCAAAATCAAGTTGGTGTATACAAGTGCAACATAGTTGAAACTATAGGGTGGTTAAGTGCGATTAAGCCTACTTAATTTTCTTCCGGTTCCGGCCAATTTAAGTAGAACAAAGCATACCATGATTAAATCCATAGAATGCGCTAGCTGTTGCACCAACGGCAGAACCAATCTAAACCCATTACACAAACATCGCAAATAAGGCAAAAGTTAAATAAATAAGTAAATCAAATTACTAATTCCATAAACGAAACCCAACAATACAAGATCTCGTACCATAGAGAAACTATCTCGGATCAAGGGGGCAACAGTCCACCTGCTCGTTTCCTTCAATGAATTCAAATGGGTTTCAGGGAATCATGATGGAAAATAAAAAATAAAAAAACAGAGAGAGAAAGATAGAGAGAGAGAGAGAGAGAGAGAGGATTAAAAAAGATAGAAAGATACCATGTCTTTTGAAAGAGGGCCAGCGCAGTGAGGGCACGTAGTAGGGCGAGAGCCTTGATCCTCCATGGCCGATCTCTCTTACACACTGAAAAATTAGGTTTTATATAAAATTAAATAAAAAATTTGGGTTTCAGCAAAAAGGGTCGATATCGCTACAGAGAGGAGAGGCGATGGATCCCCTACCGAGAAGGTCGTGGAGATGATGAGAATATAAGGCAGTAAGTGGGTCGGGTTTGGGTCGGATCTTGTAGTCCATGATCTAGACCAGGATCCGTTTTGAATTTTGGAGTTGGGTTTTCAGGATATGTGACAGTGTGAGGTATTCTTTTGGGTAAACTTCACAAGAGCCCCCAAAAACTTTGGGTCCTTCACATGAAACCTCTCTAATTTTCCCACAAATACCTTTTTCTGAACATTCGGTGTCTCACATAACTCCCCCTAAACTTACAAAATTTCCCTTCTCTTCTTAGCAATGACGGGTTCAGAAAAACTTTCTTAGGGAGAGAGGGGAGGACAAATATCTATTTACCTTAAAATTTAAATATAATATTACTTTGACAATAAATTAAATATAGTATTGCAAAATATTATTCCTAACGAATTAGCTAAATTCTCAATTTAAATGGGCTAAAATTCAATTAGAGAGCAAATGTTTAAATTATAGGGGGCGAATTGTAAAATTATAAGGGTAGTTTTATCTTCCTCTTGTGAGAAGTCCATTTACCTTCACTAAAAAGAGCAGGATAAAGTTTTAGGGCTCTTTAGACTATCTTCTTCATGATTGAACTGGTTAATAAATTATATTTGGTTCCATTTTCAGACGTGAATGGTTTGCTTATTCGTAAACATTCAAGGATCGCTAAAAGTCATCAAATAATAAAGGCTAAATTGCACATAAATAACCTATTGTGTTAACAACATTGCACTCTACTGTCCTCTATTTTAGATCGTGAACTAAAAATGCCTCGAAGTATTTAAGCGTTGCAGATAAATACCCTAAAGTTTAAAATTGTTGCACGTTCGTGCCCTCTTGTTCAAATTAATATTACATGTTGGCTTCTTCTTGTCTACCTAATATTACATACAAATACCCGTAAACGACCTGCTTAAATATCCTTAAGTTCATTAAAGTTTTATTTTACTATCCTCTGTTAAATGATATTCTTGGATAACTTAGAGAACATTTAATGCTGTCGGAGTTTTTTTTAACTATAGATCATTTATCAGAACGCACAAATACTTTAGGGTATTTTTATGCTCGATTTGAAAATAGGGGAACTTTTAGGGCATATAAGTGCAATTCAATAATAAAAGTGGATTTATATACGGTATCCTTCATCAATTGGATCTTGTGCACATATCCGAGAAGCCCACGGGTTTAAATACGAACACAATATTACCCGATCCACTTCCGACGCTTCACCAGTCACAAACCCAAACCCGCTGCTAAATCCCTTGAACCCTAACTAAACCCACTACGATGGCGGGTTACTCGTCGTGGATAGGGAAGAGGGTGGCCGAGATGGGATTCAACGCCGGCGGCGGCGTCATCAACTGGTTCCCCGGTCACATGGCCGCCGCCACTCGCGCCATCCGTGACCGCCTCAAGCTCGCCGACCTCGTCGTCGAAGTCCGCGACGGCCGAGTGAGTTTATTGTCGTTGCTAAAAGTGGGAGGTTTTTTTTTTTGGGGGGTCATTTTACTTAAATTCCACGAAAATTGTAGATGAATGAGTGAAATTGAAGTAAAGAACCCCGGCTTGCAAATTAGAAAAGGACAAAATAACTAACTCCCGGCAAACTCTTAGCTTGCCTCCTAAAAAATTATCAATTTGAATGTTTTCCCTTTAAATTGTAATATGGGCCCTGTGGTCATTTTGTGAGCTGACAGACGTATCAAAAAATGTTCCGACTACTTTTGGCCTAATTTTTTTTATTTTAATCCTTTATACGTTTTTGAAACTGGAAAAATCTTTCTTCAAGTTGCAGGTTGTCAACTTATTGATCTGTTAAATTTGATAGGCTAAGAGAGAAAATAGGTAAACTGATACTTTGAGGGGAAGTTGAGAGTTCACCAATACTTTAAAGGGGATTTGCCTGTTTTAAAGATTTAAACTTTATTAGTTGAAAAATCTCGTTTAATCCTTTTCATTAGTACCAAGTAAAAAGGAAAGGTAGGTATTAGTACCAGTAACCTATTTATTGTTGAACCTAACATAAAATTATTCTTACTTGTATAAAATTATTCTTACTTGTTAGAGTACTTAAGTTTTCTATCTAAGTTGCTCCAGTTACTGTAGCTGAAATTTTAACTAAAAGGTTTTTTTTTTGGTTAAAGAGGATTTGGTGAAATTTTACGATATCTTAATTTATTAACTGAACATATATCCTTGGTAAGCTTACTATGTGGATGCTTTATTTATTTTCAAATGCGTGTTTCTTTTATGTTGTCAGGGATTGTTTTTAAAATTTTGAAACTAATTCGGACAGATACCGATATCTTCTGCAAATGAGGATCTTCAACAAGTGCTTTCACACAAGAGGCGCATAATTGCTCTAAACAAGAAGGATCTTGCCAATCCCAACATAATGCGTGTAAGTTCTTTCCCTTTATTTCCCCCCTTCCTTTCTCATCCTTAGGCTTTAGGGGTTTTCTCCTAAGTTTGCTTGATAAAGAATTTGGCACTGACTCAACACTAAACTATAGGATTCCGAATCATTTTATGGGAGACGTCTTGGTTTAATCTTAATAACTAACGTTATGATATATTATTACTCTGCCACTTTGTTACTGCTTGACTTTATTTTCTCACCAGGGTTTGCTATTTTCAGTTCAATCCTTGTTGTTTCGTTCAATTTTACCAATATTCTACATCACAGCGTCTTGTCTATTAGACATTTTATTCCTAAAATCTTGCAGCGCTGGATACAACATTTTGAGTCGTGCAACCAGGATTGCCTTTCAATTAATGCGCACAGCAAAAGTTCTGTCAACCAGGTACTGCTTGTAGTTATTTCAAATCTTACTGATGAGTTGATAGTATCAATTAATAATTATGTAATACTATTAGTTATTTTAGCTTATGCTTCGTTTTGTCAATCCAAAATGCTAACATATATGTTTACCTGTCACAGATATCACATCTTTTTTCTTCTCATAAGCATCTACTGCAATATTAGTTCTATTTTCCTCTTTTTTGATATCTTTTTCATATTCAATACTTCTTTTTGTGAAAACAGTTATTATTCTTCCTACTTTTCTTGACTCTTGCCTAGTCTAGTGAATTTCAGCATGTAGCTACGACATTGCATAAATGTATGACCGTACACACGAAGGAATTTACTGCAATGCGTTTTTCTGCTTCTATCACCAGGCTTTCTTTCCATAATTTTCTATTCCATGAATTTGTCTAAACTTGTTATAAATTGACGCGAGTTGTCAGTTATCAGGATAAAATCTTAATCACGCATACTGTGGAGTTCCCTGCTTCAACTTGTGCTGCACATTGACTTTTGATTGGACAAAAGAAAAGGGTTTTGAATGATGGTGATGATCTTCCTGCAATATGGTGGGATAAAACGATGTTTGTCATTGTGTTGTATTATAATTACTTCATTCTCTATCACATTCATAGATATGAATAAATATGATCTTATATTTTTCCAGTGTAAATTTAGGACATGATGTTTGCCACTTTGGGTATATTTGGTTCGGGTTAGCTGGAGTAACATGTTGTTCAAATTACATCCAAAGCTCAAAGTTAGTGTTTTGTTGCGTTTTTTTTCTGTTGTTGGAGGCTTGGAGCTGCACTAAACTTGAATGCTGCATCAAGTAAACATTGGAATGTGTGCTTGATTGTAGTCACATCAGAAGATGGTAGCAGTGGCTTCTTTATCATATTTTTGCTACAGAACTTCTACAAAATAGGATGAAGAATTGTTATTAGTTAAAATCGATTATAATTTAGTTATTTCCTTGGAGAGTGTAAAAGTCCCTAGCCATTACACCAAAACTCCGAAGCTGTGGTAATGATTGTGGGTTATATTTTTATATTCTAACATGCTCCCCAGGTTGAGGGTCCTCTTTATGGCCGAAACCTGGATTCACGCAGTGGTGTTAATATTTAAAAAATTCTTTTAATTTCGTGGCCGCTGAGATTTGAACTTGAGGTACTTTGATACCATGCCAAAGCCCTTAACCATTACACTGTGTAGGTTTTGAGAAGGGAAAAACTTAGAATGTTTTTATTATCCCTCAAGCAAACATACATAGCAAAATAAATAGCCTAAGAGGGTTGAGATTATTTTACAAAATCTCAACCACTTATTAATTCAAAAGAAAAGATAAAGCCTATCACTAACAAACTAAATCAAATATAATCAATACTTATCTGCTATTATACCAGATATTTTAAAAAATAACAAACCTAATACTAATCTCCTAGATTCTTGACACTCCCCCTCAAGTTGGAGTATAGATATTTATCATGCCTAACTTGCCTATCATGAGTTCAAAATTTGGTCTTTAAAGCCCTTTAGTAAGTACATCTGCAACTTGTTGAGTTGTTGGAATAAAAGGAAGACATATGATCTTTGTATCAAGTTTTTCCTTTATGAAATGTCTATCAATCTCCACATGCTTCGTTCTGTCATGTTGTACCGGATTATGTGCAATGCTAATGGCAGCTTTGTTGTCACAATACAACTTCATGGGTAAGTTAACCGGTCTCCTTAATTCTTCTAGGACACGCTTGAGCCACAACATTTCAAATACTCCATGTGACATAGCTCGAAATTTAGCTTCTGCACTGCTTCTAGCAACAACATTCTGCTTCTTACTCCTCCAAGTAACGAGGTTGCCCTAGACAAACGTGCAATATCCAGAGGTAGAACACTGATCAACTATCGATCCGGCCCAATCTGCATCGTTGTAGATTTCAACTTCTCGTTGTTTATTCTTTTTGAAAAATAATCCTTTACCAGGAGTACTCTTCAGATATCTGAGGATCCGATAAACTGCATCTAGATGTTCCTCGTATGGAGAATGCATGAATTGGCTCACTGCACTTACTGCGAAGGCTATGTGTGGTCTTGTGTGCGACAAGTAGATTAGATTACCAACCAATCTTTGGTAACTTGCGGTATCAATTGGAATCCTTTTTTCACCATCCCCAAGTTTTATATTTGCCTCTACAGGTGTCTCAGATGGTCGGCATCCACTCATACCCGTTTCTTGTAAGAGATCAAGTATGGATTTTCATTGCGAGACTACAATTCCTTGCTTTGATCGAGCTACCTCCATGCTAAGAAAATACTTCAACGACCCTAAATTTTTTATTTCAAATTCAGATGCCTAGTTCTTCTTGAGTCTGTCCATCTCCATTATGTCATCCCTAGTGAGTATTATATCATCCACACACAATTAAGACATCAACCCTTCTTCCTGTGAACTTGATAAATAGAGTATGATCAGTTTGACTTTGCATATACCCTTGCTTCTTAACAAATTGTGTGAATTTTTCAAACCATGCCCTGGGTGACTGCTTGAGACCATGCAAGGATTTTTTTAACTTGCAAACTTTAGAGCCAAATTTCCTATCAAACCCAGGTAGAGGTTCTCTGTAGACTTCTTCTTCTAAATCACCATTTAGGAAGGCGTTCTATACATCAAGTTGTTGAAGAGGCCAGTCAAGATTTACTGCAATTGAAAGAAGCACTCTCAGTGTATTAAGCTTGGCAACTGGCGTAAATGTCTCAGGGTCTGAGTAAACCCCTTTGCTACAAGTCTCGCTTTGTATTTGTCTAACGATCCATCTGCATTGTACTTGACTGTAAATACCCATTTACAGTCCATAGTCTTTTTTCCTTCAGGCAGGTCCACTACTTCCCACGTTCCGTTTCTATCCAGAGCCTTCATTTCTTCAAGAATAGCTTCCTTCCACTCCGGAACAATTAAAACATCCTGCACATTCCTTGGAATTTCTATACTGGAAAGTTGTGAGGTAAACGTAAGAAAAGAAGGGGATAGTTTGTCATAGGAAACAAATTTAGACAAGGGGTGTTTGGTACATGAACGAACACCTTTTCTATGAGCAATGTGAATTTCTAAATGATCACTATCACTAGAGTTAGGTATAGCTGACGACTTTGAAGAGGAAACCTCCTTCGGTTTGGAGTCATGACTTTGCTGTGTGGTGGGCCCTTTTTTCCTTGAAAAGTTTTCCACCTTGAGTAGACACGAAGTCCTATCTCTGTCCACTTAGTTTCGCACACAATTCTGGATCCTGTAAAACTTGTGATGGCATTGGAAGGTTTGTCCAAGAGTTTTCATTCTCTAACACCCTTGTATCTAGGTCAGGTACTACATTGCTTTCACTCTGAGTAAGATGACCAGAGATTGAAACAACATCAGTATTAACTGAATTAAGTCCTGGTCCTTCAGTGCTAAGTGTATTCCCTAGTGGTCTAGCCAAATGTGCCAGTTCAAAATCAGCTGGTTGTGACCCTTCTGTAACAGAATCAACATCTTTTCCTGCAATGGTTAAGCCTACACGGTCTGATGTAGGTTCGGTTTTTTTAATGTTTGGGGTGTTCAATGTGGAGATAAAATCTAATGTTGTGTGCTCACTACCAAAGATTTCTGAAAACAACTCATCTTCACTTTCATTCTTAGAATCTAATGTTGTGTGCTTACTACCAATGATTTATAAAAACAACTCATCTTCACTTTCATTCAACCCCTGAAGATGAGCATCCACAAAATATTTTTGTGTTTCAAAAAAGGTAACATCCATAGATGCAAAAAATTTTCGATTAATGAGATCAAAGCATTTGTACCCTTTTTGAGTTGGTGAGTAACCAACAAAAAAACAGTTTTTCGTCATTGGATCAAGTTTTCCACGATTATGACTATGATTATGAACAAAGGCTTTGCATCCAAATTTTTTCAAATGAATGCTATAAGTCTATATGTAGGGAAACAATTTGTAAAAATATGCATTGGTGTTTGAAATTGCAAAACTCTTGATGGCATTCGATTGATTAAAAAAGTGGTTGTAAGAACAGCCTCTCCCCACAAATATTTTGGAACCTTTGTTGTAAAAAGTAGAGCTCTTGCAATTTCAAGCAGATGCTTATTTTCTCTCTGCAATTCCATTTTGCTGAGGGGTATCAACACAAGTGCTTTGATGAACAATCCTATTTTCTGCAAAATATTCTCCCAATTTTTTTGAAATATTCTGTACCATTATCACTTCGAAACACTTTTATCTTAGACTGAAATTGGGTTTTTATCATGTTATGAAAATCTTTGAAAGTTTGTTCTGCATCAGATTTATCTTTCAATAAGTACACCCAAGTTACCCTCGTGTGATCATCAATAAAAGTTATAAACCATCTCTTGCTAGATAATGTGGCAATCCTAGATGCCCCCCAAATGTTATTGTGAATGACAGAAAATGGTTCTGATGGTCTATATGGACGTGCAGGAAAAAAGTGCGTTGATGTTTGGCTAGTTCACAAATACCACAGTGAAAAAAAGATGGATTTTTATTGATAAACAAATTTGGAAACAAATGCTTTAGATAATGAAAACTTGGATGTCTAACCTTAGATGGCATAACATAATTTTATTTTCACTAGTAACAGAACTAGAATTGAAACAAGTGGCTAGGGCTTGTCCTGTCAAGGTCGATCCATCTTCAAGGAAATAAAGTTCACCATTTTGTTTAGCATTGCCAATCGTCTTCCCCGAGTCGGTTCCTGAAACTCACAATGAGTAGGGAAAAAATGAGCTTGACATTTCAAATCATGGGTTAGTTTACTGATAGACACAAGATTACAAGAAAGATTTGGGACATGAAGCACATCATGGAGGGTGATATGCAGTGAAATAACAATTGAACCTTTTCTAGGTATAACTGAAAGAGACCCATCTGCTATTTTTATTTTTTGATTCCCTGCGGATGGATTATAAGAGAAACAAATTTGAAAATTGGTCATGTGATCAGTTGCCCCGGAATCTATAATCCAGTGATGATTAGTATCCGATTGGGCACTTATCAAGGCAGTAGAAAAAAAGAGTACCTTTCTGGGCTAGGGAACATGAAGGAGAAGAAGATTTTACAGGAAGATTGGTGGATTGAAGCAGTTTGCATACATTCTCCAATTGTTCCTTTGTGAACGGGAGTTGTTCTGTAGAAGAGTGACGATTCTGATCATCTGAGGCTTGGAATGCCTGATTAACTCATTTTCCTCTTCCAATTTGGAGGTTTTCCATTCAGCTTCCAACAGGTATCACGGGTGTGCCAAGGCCTTTTATAATGATCACACCAAGGCTTATCAACACGTCTGGAACTCCTCTTTTCACCTTCAGGTTCCGGACCTCTAGAGAACAAGGCCGAAGAATCTGTTTCTGGAATAGCTTCTGCCCCGGTCATCATCACATGTCGTCGAGCTTCTTCTCTTCGAACCTCAAAAAAGACTTCCCTGATATTCGGGAGAGGTTTCCTGCTTAAAATCCTGCCACTGACTTCGTCTAATTCCCGGTTTAGGCTTGTCAGAAACATGTAAACTCATTCATCCTCTTCTCTCTTTAAGTGTCGAACGCTATCATTGGAGCTTTCCCATTCCTCCTCATAACACTGATCCAGCTCCTGTCATAATGTAACCTTTTCGTTGTAGTATACAGTAACCTCACGATCTCCCTGTTTCACTTTCCAGAGTCGCGTTTTGAGGGCAAAAATTTGCGAGGGATTTTCCAAATCAGAGTACGTATCTCGGACAGCCTCTCATACTTCTTTTACGGTAGGAATAAAAATAAATGGTTTTTCGATCGCCGGTTCCATTGAGTTAATAAGCCAGACAGTAACCATGGAATTTTCCGATCTCCAAATCTTGAGATTCAGATCATCATCTGTTGGTTTCTTCACCTCACCAGTCAGGTGTCCAAGTTTCCCTTTTCCATCAATTACAAGCTTGACGGTTTGGGCCCATTCTAGGTAGTTTTTACCGTTCAACTTGTGGGTGGTCAATTGCCACGTATTACCGGATGATGTAGCCGAAGGATCCACTCCTGAGATTATAGGCATGGTCGTCGTACTGACAGTCTGCTCTCCCGAGGAACTGAGCTGCTGTTGGCTCCAGTGAAAGCAGTTCCAAATTGGCCAAATTGGAACTGCACCATAGCTTCGGTCAGACCAGAGTCTATGATACCATGTAGGTTTTGAGAAGGGAGAAACTCAGAATGTTTTTATTATCCCTCAAGCAAACGTACATAGCTGAATAAATAGCCTAAGAGGGTTGAGATTATTTTACAAAATCTCAACCACTTATTAATTTAAAAGAAAAGATAAAGCCTATCACTAACAAACTAAATCAAATATAATCAATAACTAAATCAAATATAATCAATACTTATCTGCTATCATACCAAATATTTTAAAAAATAACAAACCTAATACTAATCTCCTAGATTCTCGACACACTGAAACTTCGAAGTTGTGAGGATTGATGGTTATATTTTTTTATTCTAACAAAGAGTAAAGCTGTCCAAACAGTGGATTGCATCTCCGGTATTTGTACTTACAGAGACATGTAGTTGTACATGCATTGTTTAACCAACAAGCATTGTTCTAAATATCATATGTTGGGGATATGTTGAACGGAAAACTTCCACAGTAAATGACAGAATTGGGGATATATTGGAGATACTTAATAAATATTGTGGTCTCATATCGGATAATGTGTATATACTAAGGTTTTAAATGTCAGATGTCGGGTTCATGTCGGACGGCTAAAATTCATGTCAGCGAAAATCGGGAATGTCGGGAGACAAAAAATATCGGATTGCCTTATTGGATGGTGTGCATATGTATAATATAAATATCATAAATGGAATCTAAACATACTTAATAAATTCTATTATCTAAGCATATAAAAAAAGTAAATAACTTATGATGCTTAAGGTTGATGTTGAAAGAAAGATGTAAGAAAAGAGGAGCCCGATGTTGACAGTTAGGGAGAGAGAAGATCACCCAATATAGATGTGGAAGGAACAACTCGGAGAATAGACTGATGAGATGTCGAACGAGAGAGAAGAGAAGCGACATAAATAATTTTGATTGTTTTTTTCATTTCCCCTAATTGATCGGGTTTTATCATTGGAAGTAACATTAAGACAATTAGGAATTTAAACACAAACCTGATTAGATAAGCATAACAAAAAAATCAGCTAATTTCTCAGACTGAAAAATCGCCCGACATAGCCGACATGTCCCCCGATATATCCGTCCGACATATCCGACATGTCCCCTTATATATCCGATATGAATCCTAAAAACGCAATACACATTGAAAAACTCCATGTCGTGTCGGTTGACCCCTAAATCTGACATGTCGGCCGACATGTCCAACATGACGGCCGACATTTAAAACACTGCTTAACGGAGATTAATACTTAGTGATTTTTGGGTCGTAACAATAGATGTTCATACTTGGTGCACTAACGGGTCAAGCTGTGGGGTAGGTGATATCTTTTGGAAAACTTTTGCAAAAGAATTAGGCTAAATTGAGCTCTAATTCTTCTTCTCAATTATTTACATAAGCATATATTGTTCGGGATTAGATCTTAGTTGAATCGTAAGTTCAAATCAGCATTATAGCATTTCAATCTATTTTTTAGGACGAAATCTCACATGAAATATGGGAAAATTCATGATATATTGCTCAAGCGAAAAAGCGACAAAGGATATTTAGACCGTATCATTTTACGGTGAGCCTTCTAAAAGGATATATTGGCCAATATATCTGATATATCGGGGATATTTAAAAGAATGCCCAGCGTGTAGCCAAACGCACCCTTAAGAGTGGTAGCAACCGAAGTAAATTTGTTTTATATGACAAATCTAGATGGAGTTACGGCGGAATGTGACTTCTCTGTTTGGTATTCGCTTGCTCTTTGCCAGTAGTTAGATAATCAATGATGTTTGCTTATATTGCTTAAGTTTTCGATATCTCCCCTCTCACATCTTAATTTGAGAAGAGCCCCTTCCTCGCAAAACAACACCCAAGAACATAAAAAAGTGAAAACAAGATCCTGCTATCTGCAAAGTCTCATCTGATTTAAGTTGTTTTACAAGTAATTTTTGCTAGTTTGAGCATTTGTTCCGAAGAATATTTCTTTGAACTTCCATGTCAAGATCATATTCCTTTTTTCACTTTTCATGCTTTTAAAGATATCATTCTTTAAACGGTTATTGCTTAATGGTTATAATCAGCTATGAAGAGGAGGAACCGACACCTTCTTCAACACTGGCCCTCTCCTCTCTTGCCCTCTCTCTTGTCTCCTTTGGCCACTCTTCTCCAAGTAGTGCTTCTTGTCTAGTACATCTCATGTACATCAGCTTCTTCCTCTCTCAGTTTATCTTCTCGTCTTAGCAACTACCTATCTAGTTAAGGATGATTTAGGGAGAATTTTGAAAGAAGTCATCTTGTATTCGTCTAGAAGATTACCATGATAATCATCTAATTCAATCTAACCTCTATCAGTATGGATATAAATCGTATGAACCCAACTTCAGCGACATAATTCAATACTAGGATAAAGTTTATCATTTATGCAAAGACGTATAATTTTGTTAATAAAATAGATAACAAGCTTGTCAGATTTAGATCATGGAACCATTTGCTAGGAACCAGCATCCACATCAACAGAGACTTTGTTCCTAAATAGTTTTGGTTGGCTCAAATTGATTAATTCAATTCTGGAAGGAGCAACATTACCAGATTGACAGAGTCTGTCAGCCACTTAGACATTCTTTTTACATTTTGATTTCACCAAACTCCTTGTCATAAATTAACTTTTATAAATTAGGTATATTAGTGCCGTTGAAATGTTTGTATGCATAAATTAATATCTAAGGATGTGAATTATGATAATTTGTTTAGGAAATGATGGAGAGAGGAATTCATGAGTATGCGGAAAAAGGATGAAATGTAGAAGCTCCACACGTTTCTTTTTTAAATTTAACAATTTATAAAAGTATACGGTTTTACACCCAAGAACTCATCACATAGAAAAAAATGGGAAGAAGATTGCATCATTTTTCAAAGGCCTCATAATTTTTTTGTAAAGATAATCCTTTTTCTTAACTGAAGAAAGGTCTAGGACTTCATAGACTTACATGATCACTAAAGTCCTAGTTAATAGGGAAGGATCCTAATTTTATTAAAACAAAATATTTATGTAAGAATTAGGCTGTAAAAAATAATCCAAATCAAATAAAGTTCTACATAAACTAAATCCTTACTTAATGAGTTGTCTTTTGTAGGCAAGGGGACAAACACTATCTTGTACTATAATCAAAATCCTAATATCCTAAAAGATGTTTCGACTATCATGCTTCTTTGCTACATGAACTGTTTTTTTCTTTGTTCACTTTGTTTGTTCGTGATGATTCTAGATAATCCATTTTTCTATGTCGTTCTACATCCTGACTATATCAGTGTGATCTGCGTTTATATTGGATAGCTCCTCTCACTTGTGGAATTGAAACTGAAGGAAGCGATCACTAGGGAGCCTACGCTTCTTGTTATAGTTGTTGGGGTTCCTAATGTTGGCAAGTCAGCTCTTATTAATTCCATCCATCAGATTGCGAGTTCTCGCTTTCCTGGTAAAATACACTTATAAGATATGCAATCCACTAATTTTTAGAAAGCATTAAAGTGATTATTTTGTACTTAGTTTATGAGATGAGTTAGCAGCATTTTGCTGTTCTCTTAGTGCAGAAGATAAAACGAGCTACTGTTGGACCATTGCCTGGTGTCACACAAGATATTGCTGGATTTAAGGTCATTTACATTCTTATTCCCTTATGTTTATATTTTAACCCAACTGAATAATTTTCCATATATTTTTTCCTTTCTATAATCATTTTTCCTATATGCTGTATTATTGTGTTTAGTAGATTTTAATTGTGGAAATTTATGCATGAGATATTGATTGATTCTGTCTTTTGTGGCATCTCATGATTTGATTATTTGCCACAGGAGGAATGTAGCTTGAAATGTTCTCAAGCATAAACAAATACTTTAAATACTGAGAAAAAAAAGAGATTGGTAAAAAAACGTCTAATATAAACAAGATTGACCTTAGTTGGAAATTCTATTTGAGCTCTTTATCGTTTGTCTTTCCTGTAAGCATCATTTCCTGACATGTATGCTTTGTATAGGTCAGCAATCTGATATGCAGGTTATTATTTCAGCTATTTTGTAGCTTTATCTGTTGCGGTTATGCTCTGCATATATGCAAGTACAGATTGTGTTTGCTTTTCATTCCTAGTACAACATATGCAGGTTTAATTCAGTAACTGAATTAATTTTGATTCTACAATGCATGATTGTTGTATACTACATGATCATATTGTAATAGTAAATTCTTTCTAGCTAGGACACGCTGCATGCTATTCGTGCAGATAAAGATCGTCCTCCATCTTCTCATGTGTGTTTCATCTTGAATAAAAGTATATTGGTTTTTGATAATAGGCTAGATATATTTTATCAAATGATGAATAATACTCTGCTGTTGTCCCTTGGTAAGTTTTGACAAGTGTGTTTTATCTTTGGCTTTACCTTGTGCCCTAGAGTTGAGTGCTAATGACGCAATCCCTATAGCAATTATATCACATTCTTTCTGTAGAATAAGATAAAACCCTAATCAATCTTTATTGAGATCATAAGAGAGATATATATAGCCATACAATAGGGTTAAGGTTAATGGGTAACATCCCATTAACCCAATACCCAATACTTAACCTACTACTTAATTTAACACTCCCCCTCAAGCTGGAGCATATATATCTATCATGCCCAGCTTGTCACATATAGTAGAGAACACCTTTGAAGATGTAGCCTTGGTAAGAATATCAGCAAGTTGTTGTGAGGACGGAGTGAATATGAGAGATACTATCTTCTTCTCCCAAGCATCTCTGACAAAATTGCAGTCAACTTCAATATGTTTTGTCCTCTCATGAAATACAGGATTCTGTGCAATGTAAATGGCAGATTGGTTGTCACAATGCATAGGCATGGGTCCAGGTTGAACAAGACCAAGTTCTGTCATAAACTTTCGTAGCCACACCATCTCACAAGCAGTGTGAGCCATTGCTCTGTATTCGGCCTCTGCACTAGACCGCGATACTACATCTTGTTTCTTGCTTCTCCAAGTGACAAGATTACCTCCAATAAAAGTACAGAAACCTGAGGTTGACTTTCGGTCTCCCATATCTCCTGCATAACCAGCATCAGAGAAAGCAGAAATGCGAGTATGCCCATGCTTCTTATATAGCAATCCCTTACCAGGGCAACTCTTGATATATGCCAAAATTTTTAGGGCAGCTGTCCAATGAACTTCTCTAGGTTTGTGCATAAATCTACTCAGTACACCCACTGCAAAAGTAATATCAGGTCTGGTAACTGTCAAATAGATTAGCTTACCAATCAGTCTCCTGTATTGTCCAACATCTTCTAGTAAAGAGGTATCATCACGCCACAAATCAATATTTGCCTCCATTGGAGTGTTTGAAGGTTTGCATCCCGAGAGACCTGCTTCTTCTAGTAAATCTAGCACATACTTCCTTTGGGACAACAACATGCCATGCCTTTGATATGCAACTTCAATCCCAAGAAAATATTTTGGTTTTCCCATGTCCTTAGTGACAAAATGACGGTTTAGATACTCCTTGGTCTCTATTAAGGCAACTGAATCACTCCCAGTGAGCAGAATATCATCAACATAAACAGCTAAAATAACCAAACCAGTTGTTGTGCGTCGAAGAAAGACAGAGTGATCAGAATGACAGCGTTGGAAACCAACACTAGAAATAACCTTGCTGAATTTATCAAACCAAGCTCGCGGACTCTGTTTTAACCCATAGATGGCCTTTCTCAGTCTGCAGACAATATTCTCCCCCTGAGCAACATACCCAGGAGGTTGCTCCATATAAACCTCCTCGTCCAAGTCACCATAAAGAAAAGCATTCTTCACATCTAGTTGATGCATAGGCCAATCCAGATTAACAGCCAGAGAGAAGAGAATACGAATGGAGTTTAGACGCGCAACAGGAGAAAAAGTCTCAAAATAATCAATACCATATGTCTGAGTATATCCTTTAGCAACTAGGCGAGCTTTATATCTATCAACAGACCCATCAGGGCGATATTTCAAGGTATACACCCATCTGCAGCCAACCACAGTTGCTCCAGTAGGGAGAGATACCATATCCCAAGTCCCTCTAGAAAGCAGTGCATTCATCTCCTCATCCATAGCCTGTTTCCAGGCGGGTACTAACAAAGCTTCCTCATGTGACCTGGGTAAAGATATAGTGGACAAGGACAAAGCAAACTGACGAAAGGATGGGGTAAGACGGTCATAAGAGACAAAAAGAGAGAGAGGATATTTTGGGCAAGACCGTTTACCTTTGCGAAGAGCAATAGGAACATCTAAGTCAGAAGAGATATGGGGCTCGACATGAGATGAACCTGCAGCTGGAGAAGAGTTGTCAGTAGGAACAGAGACAGGCGTATGTACTTTAGGACGGCGAGAGTACGTCAGTAGAGGCTGTGGTGCAGCAGCCACAGGAGCAGATACAGGAATAGTAGTAGGAGCTGTAGATGGTAGAGGTACCTGTGGACTGACAGAGGTAGTGGAACCGGTGGAAAAATATGGGACAGACTCAAAGAAGGTAACATCAGCAGAAACAAAATATCTCCTGGTGGTTGGATGATAGCACCTATACCCTTTTTGAGTACGTGAGTATCCAACAAACACACGCTTAATGGACCTAGGAGATAATTTATCCAACCCAGCAGTCAAATCCTGAACAAAACACGTACAACCAAAAACTCGAGGAATCACAGAAAAACGTTTTTTAGCAGGATAAAGACAGTGGAATGGTATCAAACCATCAAGAACAGAGGAAGGCATTCGATTAATCAAATAACAGGCAGTGAGGACAGCATCAGACCACAAGTACTTTGGAATATTCATATGTATCATCAGCGTTCTAGCAACATCTAGAATATGTCTATGCTTTCTCTCAGCAACTCCATTTTGTTGTGAAGTGTGAGAGCAAGAAGTTTGATGAATAATACCATTAAGAGCACAAAATTTAGAAACGTCATTTTTCATATATTCCAAAGCATTATCAGTGCGAAGAATATGAACAGAAGTAGAGAACTGGGTTTTTATTTCATTATAAAAAAGTTCAATAACATGCGGGACTTCAGACCTCTCTTTCAACAAATATAGCCAAGTCATGCGAGAGAAATCATCAACAAAAATAATGAAATATCGATAACCCTTCACAGAGGGAACACGACAAGGACCCCAGACATCAGAATGAACTAACTCAAACGCAAAACTACTGCGTTTATCGACACGACTCGGAAAAGAAGCACGATGGTGCTTACCCAGTTCACATGACTCACAACCTAAAGAAGAAAGAGAAGACTGAATAGTAACTACTGATTTAAGTTTTTGAAGTGAAGGATGACCCAGACGCCAGTGCCACAGTAAGGTAGAATCAGGCTGTGCTGCAACAAGACCAGCACCCGGCACACTGTCGTCCAAATAGTACATACCTCCTCTCTCATGCCCCGAACCAATCGTCCTCCCAGTTGCTAGGTCCTGAAAAACACAATAAGATGGAAAGAATGTGACTTTACAGTTATTTTGCTTTGTAAACTTGCTAATGGATAACAAGCTAACAGGGAATTTAGGAGCATATAACACATCAGTGAGTTTCAAGGAGGAAGTAGCATGAACTACTCCAGCACCAAGAACTGGAGAAAGTGTACCATCAGCGATGCGAATAGAGGGAAACTTATCAGAAAAATATAAAGTGTCAAAGCGATCCTTTATACCTGTCATATGGGATGAGGCTCCAGAATCTAGTACCCATGGTTCATGAGGAGAAGCTATGTAAGCATCCATACCTGAAGAGGATGCATGAGTAGCCGAATGACTGTTTTGAGAGAGCTCTAGCTGGCGGAACCTCTCATAATCTGCCTTAGAGATCTGAACAGTAGGAATAGTAGCAGTTTGATTGTTAGGAGTAGTAGTAGAAACAGGTGAGTGAGTCGACTCGGCATCGGCTACTTGGGCCCATTGAGGACGGCCAAACTTCTCCCAGCACTTCTCAGAAACATGATTGGTCCTCCCACAGTGACTACACTGACGTGAACCCCTATCAGAATCACCATGTCGCCCACCAAAGGAGCCACGTCCTCCCACAGACTCACGACCACGACCACGACCACGACCTCTGCCTCGACTAGAGAACATGGCAGACTGATCCACTGAATGTGGAGAAGGTGCAGTAGTAGCAGAAGTAACACCAGTAGAGACCTGCATGACTCTGGAGAATGTAGCAGTCAGGGAGGGAATCGTATCGCCACCTAATATTTGTCCCCGTACCTGAGACTGTAAATTAGGGTGCAGTCCAGAAAGAAACTTGGAGACAGCCAGATCGCGGCGATACCCCAACAATGTCGCCGCATCAGCTACTGCAGGCTGATGCATTTCTAGTTCGTCTATCAGTCCCTTCAACTCACCAAAGAACTCTGGAACTGTCTTGTCGCCCTGCTTGATCGCAAATAGTCGCTCATAAATCTCAAAAACACGGGAAACATTCTTCTCATTCCCGTACATAATCTTCAGGCTGTCCCACATTTCCTTTGCAGTGGTTAAAAACATAACACTGCTACTGATCTGTGCTTCCATACTGTTGAGAAGCCAAGTCATAACACAGTAATCAGATGAGAGCCATGAGTTGTAGGTGGGATCAGATGGTGGCGGTGGAGATGCCAGAAGATGAGGCAGTTTGCTCTGAGCGCCAATGAAGATCCGGAAAGCTTGTGCCCAGAGCAGATAGTTAGTACCATTCAACTTAATTGTAGTCCCCAAGACTACTTTTGGCGCAGAGGTTTCTCCAGCAACAACAGGAGTAGTAGATGATGAGATATCAGACATCGAAGTAGTAGTCATATTTCAACAATGGTAGATAGATAGTAGTCAGTAGTAGAGATTCGGAGCAGGATGATATTTCAGAGAGCCTTGGCTTCTGTTTGCACAAAGGCTCCAGTCAAACCTTCTCTTCCAACCCTTGTTGTATGCAGTGAAAATTTCGGCAGCACCTCTGCTGCACAACAAGAGTAGGATTTTCAAACAAATTCTTGTTTCTCAGAGGAAACAAGAACCAAAAAACAGTTATATCTCATCGATGTGAGAGTTAAACTCTTCCTGTCATCAGTTCGAGGACTGAGTCGAGGGAATCCATGTCAACTCGAGGGTCGACAGGATGTGGGGGGGGGGGGCAGCGGCAGGGGGCAGCAGGGGGGCAGCGGCAGCGGCAGCAAGGGGGCAGCGGCAGCAAGGGGGG
>BQKN01063109.1:212001-234462 GCA_022839385.1 Asparagus kiusianus
CCCCCCCCCCCCCCCCCCCCCCCCCCCCCCCCCCCCCCCCCCCAACCTAGCTTTGTGCGTTGTGCCGCACTGAATAAAAGTTTTGAAACTCTACGCACAGCACAACGTTCTTCTCTTCTGGTCACCTTGGATTTTAGCATGGAGTTTTAGCATGAAAAGCCAACCAAAATTTATCCATCAAGACTCTTACATTTGTGACTTGACTTGCACGGTGTCGTTAGGCGAGAAGGCTATGTTTGTCAATGCTAAGTTCTATAACAAGTTTTTTTGAACTAAAATTCGATGTGTTTGAAAAACTAAAAGTCCCCCAAGATGATTTATCATTGATATATAAATCTGGGAGGCACCCGAATCTGAGTATTTCTGTTGATAGTGAAGATGATTTGAAGTGCATGGTAGAGCATAATCGAAATAGTGTTTATATGGAGATTCATATGCAAGCTGTTGTTAATATAGAGAGTTCTATTTAAAAAAAATCAGAAAGTTTTAACTGAAATATAAGTAATTAATAAACTCTTTTTAAAAATTAGCTTTGTGTGATGTTAGTTTTGTGATTTCAGATTCCACAACATAGACAAATCGTAAATATTAATTTTAACGGTTACATGTTAACTCTTCCTGTCGTGTGTTAAGTATCATAACTATATGTTAACTTTTACCAGAACATGTTAACTATAATAGTTATATGTTGACTTTTAACTGAACGTGTTAACTTTCCTTCTAGTCTGTTAACTTTTCATACTGAATGTTAACTTTCGCTGCTTTATATTAACTTTCATCCAAACATATGTTAACTTTCACTGTTTTATTTTCGTAGAAGCATTAAAAAAAAAAGCTATGACCAAGTCTTTTATCTCATCCTAGATTATGAGAAGCGAAGTGTGTCAAGAGATGAAATCGAGATATTACCACCAATTACTACTAAAAGGAAGGGAAGAAATAGAACTAGACGTATAAACAATAGAGAAATTTACAAACGTCCACTAAAATGTTCTCGATGCAAAGCTGAAGGTCACAATCAAGCTAATTGTAACGAAGCAATTGGTGATTGGTGTGGGTTGCTTATTAGTACAATATTTTTGGTAGAGCAATGTAGGTTGTCAAGACTTTTGTAGCACATTGTAGAAGATTTTTGTAATCTCTAAGATTGTAAGTCTAATTATATCGTGTATTCAAGCAATATCAGCTGTAAGAATGTAAGAATTTTATTATGGTGAACGTTAACATGTTCAGTTAAAAGTAATATGTTATGATGAACGTTAACATGTTCAGTTGAAAGTTAACATGTTATGAAGAAAGTTAACATATTATGGTGAAAGTTGACATGTAATAGTGAATGTTAACATATTATGATGAAAGTTAACATGTTCAGCTGACAATTAACATGTTATGAAGAAAGTTAACATATTATTATGAAAGTTAACATATTCAGATTAAAGTTAACATAGCCAAATGAAAGGTAACATGGTTAGCAGAAAGTTATCCAGCTGAAATTAATTATAAAACTTCTTACATTTTTACAGATGGTATTGTTTGAGTACACAATATGATTATTCTTACAAATTCATAAATTACAACTTCGATGCAACACAAACAAACTTACGAGATCCGACTAAATTGGGTTTTAAAGTATAAGTTTAATATCCACTTTTATTAATTATTATAACCCCAACTAAGAACTTGTAGACTTTGTTTTTCACCTCTACAACACTGTAACCAATAGTTTTCTTTACTCCTTTCCTTTTCATCAATTATCAAATTTTATTGGCCTCTTCAATCTTGCCCAAAGATGTGTAAACATTCGACAAGAGAATGTAGCGTCCCGAGTTCTTGACATCAAGCTCAAAAAGAGATCTTGCTGATAATTCTGCAATCTCCACATTTGGATGCATTCTACAAGCTCCAAGCAATGCACTCCAAACACTCGAGTCTGGCTGTATCAACATTCTTTCTATAAACTTACGAGCTTTTATAAGCTTTCCTGCTCTCCCCAAGAGATCGACCATACAAGCATAATGCTCTGCTCTAGGAACGATTCCAAACTCTTTCTCCATAGAATTAACGCATTCCCACCCTTCATTGATCAAGCCCGAATGGCTTCAGGTTGAAAGAATAACAACAAATACAATGTAATCAGGTTTTATTAGACTTTTCATTTTATCAAAGAGCTCAAGAGTATCCTTTCCAAATCCATGCATTCCGTAACCCGAGATCATTGTGCTCCGTGAAATCAAGTTCCTATCAAACAATCTTCGGGCAGTCCTCAGCCTCCCTCTCTTCACATAGAGATCAACAAGAGCTGTACCCACCATATTGTTCTTCCCAAGAAAGCTCCTAACCACAACCCCATGAATGAACTAAGCCTGCCTAAGTGCCCCCAGAGTCGAATTTTCACAAGCCCCGATCATACCAAGTAAAGCCACATAGTCGATAACGATCACGCTAACCCTCATCTCCTTAAAAACCTCTAATGCTTTAAAATACAAATCGGCTCTCCCATACCCCCCAATCATCAAACTCACACAACACCAAATCCTTCTCCACCATCCCATCAAAGACCCTCCTCGCAAACCCCACCCTCCCACACTTGGAATACATCCCTATCATCGCATTCTTAATACAAACATCCTCATCGAGCCTCTCCCTTCTCACCATTTCTCTCAATTCATCGGTCTCTCTAGCCTCCGAGACACAACCTATCGCATTCAAAAAAGTGGGTCGGCTTTTCATGCACAACAGGGCCACCATTGCCTCGTTACTGTCCTCATCCTCATATGAGGAGGACGCCGGAGAAGAAGAACCAACGACGGGGTATAATAATGCAAAGGAGGAGGTAGATGATTCTCAAAGAGCCTCCTTTGTCGTCGGATTCGAGGGACGCCGACGATGAACAACTTTTGAGGGATCTTGTGGAGGGTTGAGTTCAAATCTAGGGTTTTCTTGGGTTCTCTTGAGCTAACCATGAGTCTAAGCGAGAGGAGAGGAGGGAGAGAGAGTCGCGTTAGTTTTTAGGGGAAGAGTTAAGGGGTATAGTTTTTGGGGGAGGGTAGGGTTAGGGGAGAGGAGGAAGAGAGAAGAAGAGGAGAAATGAGCAGTTAGAAGGGAGAAGGAGAAAGACACAGAGGAGAAGAAGAAGAAGAAGAAAAGAGGAAGAAGTATTTTCAGAATCTTTTGGGATGAATTCCTAAGAGAGTGTGAAAATGGGCGAGACCATAATTTTTTTTTTGGGTTTTTGGGGATAAAGCACATGAGAAAAACATTGAGGGGTTAGGTCACAAATGCTTTTTTTTGGGGGGCCTAGACACATTTTCCCAAAAAAACATCATTTTATTGTTTAGCTCCAGTTTTTCTTCATCCTAACCAAAGTTCTACAATTTTCTTAATGACAAGTGTTCAAATTGTGTGAGTCAAATATTTCTTATTCACGAGTCCATTTTCAGAAGTATTTATTTTTCTCTTTAGCATTGACGAAGCATTCAAAACAAAACATATCTTTTTTTAAAATCCGGTTCTTCTTTATCCTAACTAAATTCTACAATTTCAAAATTGTGAGAGTCAGATATTACTCATATTCACATAAAGATCTTTTCTTATTTGGCCTAGTTTTCTTTTGGCATCAAAGTTTTTTTGGATACTTTGCTACCCTAAAGTTTACTCCTTTTTAAAATTTGATATTCCAAAATTTTGTTTCTTACACATTAATACTTCAAAGTTTTGAATATCAAAGTTAAAAATGTGTAAACTTTAGGATATCAAAATAAAAAACAATGTAACTTTCAGATACCAAAGTGACAAATAATTTTTTTTTTAGAATATCAAAGTTTCAAAATAAAAATTTTGGCATATCAAAATTAAAAAAATATGTAAACTTTACTGTACCAAACTGCAAATAACACGTAAAGCTACGTGGCTCAACTAATCGTCTATTGCCACGTAATAAATACACCGGACTCCCACTAACGATACAAAGAATCGCCCCAACCGACTTTCGTCGGATTCGGACCAGTTTGAGGACAAGTCGGTCATTTGCTAGTTACTGTAGCATCATACAGGAGACGGAGGAAAACGTGTTGGAAATTTCCAAATATAAAGTTTGACCCTCATCAATAACAATAACCGCTTTTTCTCCTCTCCTCCTTCCAATTTCAATCCTCTTCAAATAAATCAATCCCCAATTCCCCCCCTAAATTAGGGTTTCTTCTTCTTCTTCTTCTTCTTGGAGATCTGCAATCTTTAGATTGAGATGTGCGGGATCTTCGCGTATCTGAACTACAATGTGGGGCGAGAGAGGAGATACATACTCGAGGTCCTATTCAATGGGCTGAGGCGCCTCGAGTATCGAGGTTACGACTCCTCCGGGATCGCCATTGATTCAGATCTCGCCTTTTTCAAGAAGCAGATCAATGGCGGTGGAGGAGCTGCACGCGGCGAGGATTCGTCGTGGCCTTCGCCCTCGGGCTCTGCTCCGCCTCTTGTTTTTAGACAAGAGGGAAAGATTGAATCCCTTGTGAGCTCAGTGTACACAGGTTTGTGCAATTTCTTGACGTTTTCTGTTTCTGTTTTTATTTTAATTCTATTTTATTTCTCGAGCTGGGCGATTAGGACATAATTGAAGTGAAACCTTTTGTTTTAGAGCTCTTAAATTCAATTTCAGTGCATTATACGGAATGTTACATATTAGAAAGTGAAGGAAAAATTGGTACTTGACTACAAAAAGGTTGACTTAATGCAACCAATTCTAGAAAAAATTCAGCTTTTTATAAGTTTTTCTATGGAGATGGGTTAGTTATGGAAGAATAGAATTTTAATTTTGGTTCTTGTAGTGAGGTGCTGTCCTTTCACTGCTTGGTAGATTATCATGAATTAAAGGTATCACTTTATTGGTAACGACTGAAATGCTTATTAGAATTAACCCTCTTTAGTTTAGAGTAACTTCTTGCTCCTACCATATGTAGTTTAGTTAGTAAGGCCTCATATTTCCTGTATTTCTTGCTAATAGTTGAGAAAAGCTTTGTATGTTGCTAGTTTGCTTTATGCAATTAATAATTTGAATGTTCTTTTGGTCTTCTTAGAGGTGGATGAGATGGACTTAAATTTAGAGGAATCATTTAATGTGCATGCTGGCATTGCACACACACGATGGGCTACTCATGGTGTACCTGCTCCAAGAAATAGCCATCCACAATCCTCTGGTGAATGGAACGAATTTTTGGTCGTCCATAATGGCATTATAACCAACTATGAGGTATGTTTAATTGCACATGTTTCTCTAAGTATGCTACATTAGGTAGTGTTGAATTTGTAATGTTTTGTTGCCTGATATATATATATATATATATATATATATATTTATATATATATATATTTCTATTGAAGAAAACATAATCTTGTTTTTATCAACTTATTTAAATTCAATTGGATGACTAGTGAAGCTTTCTTGGTTATCCTTCAGGTCCTAAAGGAGACGTTAACTAGACATGGCTTCACCTTTGAATCAGAAACTGATACAGAAGTTATTCCGAAGCTTGCAAAGTTTGTATACGACAAGGCCCGTGAAGGTATTGTTTTAATGCTGGAATTTATAGATGAGGTTTTTTTTAACAAACAGATATCTTTACTCTTATGTAGTTATTAAATAGCAAAAGATTATATAAATTTTCCACTTTTAGTTTAGATTACCTTCAGCAGATGTTGTTATCATTGGCCAGTAACCTTTTAATCTGTTGTTGTATCACTTGTTCCAAACTGTTATTACTTGGAAGTTGGATCATAGAGAATAATTATTAGTATTATATTTCTGTTTATGTATCTTTCCAGGATTGTGGTACTGTCAAGATAGTTACTGAAAAACTTGATGACCCTGTTTAAGGAATGCACTACTAGATTTATTTTTGTACCAAAATAGCAGGTTGCAACTAAATGACCAGTTTGTCTGTGGTTTTGCTCCGTGAGCTTAAGCTGTATGGCCAAAAAAAAAAGGATCGTTCACCTTCCTGCTGTTCATCAAGATTTTGCTAATAAGGATTTTATTATCAGGGACATCTCTAGCACTCAAGTTTGTTGGCTTCATCAGCATATATAGGATCAACTCATAGAGAGTCAACACGAAGGTTTGATGGATGCAGTGGCGCTTCAGTCTGCTTAAGCAGGCTGCTCCCAGTGCCTAAACTGTGGCACTTAAGCCAAAAAAGTGATGTGGACACATCCATCACCTAGGCGGCCACCTGGTCCACATTTTAGAACATAGATCTAAATAAGTATTTTTACGGATAATAAGTTGTCTGATTAAGCATTATATATTCTTCTGTTGTTGTTTTGACATCCAACGTCTTTGGAATTTTACCTTCATGGAGCTAATACTTAGCTTTTTTTTCTCGTTTCTGTCACAGGTGATCAGACTGTAACTTTTGCGCAAGTTGTTACAGAAGTCATGAGGCAGCTTGAAGGAGCATATGCACTTATCTTTAAAAGTTCACATTATCCTAATGAGCTAGTTGCATGCAAACGTGGCAGTACACTCATCTTGGGTGTCAAAGTAAGTGTTAGGAATGCTTGCTCATCTTTATTTGGATAAAAGCAAAAATTGCTTTGTCCAAAATATATATACCCATGATAAGTGTAAGATACCATTCTCCTATTCTTCCATTATATTATCTGGTGCAGTTATCTAAAACTTGTGTATCTACTGTTGCCCAATGTTATCACGTTAATTGTCACACCATACCTGTTGGAGATCTTCTCTGTGTTCAATTCCCATGCACAAACTTGAAAGTTGGACTTAAGACTTTTTATAGCTATTAAATACAATATAATGGACATGTACTCCTATCATCATTATCTGTTTTTAAAATACTATAGCTTGATAGTTCATGATGTTATCACCATCACTGTTCTTTTGATATTCTCAACCTCTCTGATATGCCAAAAAAATAACCATGGTAGTTTTGATAAATAGAGTTCCCGGGTATCTCCCAAAAGTACAGTTTTTATGACAACAGAAGATAAGGCCTTATGTTATCTCTTTTATCAATTATGCATGACTCAAAACTTATTGGATCAGGATCATTTCACTATCTGCTAGGAAATTTAGAACATATGTTTTCCCTTCATACCAGTATTTTTACAAGTCTTCATTAACTGTTGTCATCTTTACCTGAGATATAGATGCTTTTCTCTTGGTGTTGATACTTTTAAGAGGATGTACTGTTTATTGTTGCAGAAAACTTCTGATGTAGTTGATCCATTCTATTTGTATTGAATTCAGGATTATTAAAATCTTGCAGCATGTTTTTCTACAACCTGACAATATTTTCTATTATATTGAACCAAAACTTAACGAGAAACTTGTTTTTTCAGGAGCTAACTGATAATAAAAACCGCAGAGCATTATTCCATGATGTTAAATCTCTCACAAAGAATGGTCAGCCCAAAGAACTGTTCTTTTCAAGTGATTTATGTGCTATTGTGGAGCATACGAAAAACTATTTGGCTCTTGAGGATAATGAAGTGGTACATATCAAGGTAACCTTTAGTTTGATTTATCATTGCTAAATGGGAATATCAGGTCAATTAGCTGTTTTCATATGTTTCGTTTACTCTGATGTTCCTATTATTTGTTCCGTGGTGATCTTTTTTTTGCTTCTCATGTCCTCATAATCCATAAATTTTTTAGCTTCAAATTCTTTTAGCATGTAATGCTTTGTTTGCTTGGCAGACATTTCACTGGAATTCGAGCAAGAAGTTATTCCCTAGTTTTTTGTGTCTTATATCCTAAGGATTTTTTTCCCGAATAGTTCCAAGGTGCTTGTTACTTATTTTAGTGGAAAGTATGCCCAGTTCTTCACCTGCTTTCTCTTGTTAGAGCATTTGCATTGAACTTTTCACTAAAACCATTAATCAAATATACTAATAATCTGGTATTTGCATTGAACGGCTTTATGTATTGTTCCTGACTTTTTCAGCGTTGACAGTGATATTAGATATCAGTAAGTGTTACATAAACCTTACAAGAACAACATGAAAGATCTCCATGTCTATCTGATAGAGAGACCACTGACATACAGCGGGAAAAATAAGTATCAAAATAGTCATCGTTGGTATATAAGTCTTGAGCCACATACTTTATACTGTTGGAAAAATGCATCTAATAGAATTTTTTTTTTCTGAACATATGGAGGGAACATACTCCCAAAGTTAGGAGGTAGAGTCTTTGTTTCAGACAATATTAAAATGCAGCCAAGGACAGAAAAAGTATTATTTTTAAAGTCAATTGCAAAGGAAGCAGAAGGTTTTCCATGCACTCCAACATGACAAGCCTTCTTCAGATGAAGAGTTCGGGGGACAGGATAAAAACTTTACCTGCTTCTTTGCATCCTATTTGAGCAGGTTTTTAAAGGCTGAATTTATCGGAACCACCTTAAAACTGCTGCATGCCATTGTCTGGTTGGTCCAGCGGCAGATTCAGGATTTCCCCCCTATTGTATCCTATCCTTCAGTTTACATTGACAATTATACAACTTTATCCTTCTTATTGGGATCCTACACTAATTCTACGTTGACAATTCTATCCTCCTTATTAGTGCTCTATCCTAATCTAGTGGTGTCCTAAGTAGTAAATACAAGTAAAAGTAAATAAAATATCTATAAAGTAGGCAATCTAATGGTGTCTTGTGATATGACTGGACAGTATGGAGTCCGCCACTGGTTCTGTTGGCCCACTATGTCAGCTTTATATGAATGTAATCTCTCAGATGTAAACAAGTAGCTATAATATTTCTTGCAGAAATGGCCTTTGCAGTTATTTAACAGACAAAATCATAGTATTAATAATACTGGCTTTAACCATATGGTAGGATGATGTGTCACTAGGCTGGCTTGCCTGTCCATATTATGATTTCCATCAGTCTTTATACCATATTGTGGGGACCACAGTATGAAATGCATTTTCCTCCTCTTTTCTGTTTAGGCCTTCCCCCTGTTACATTAAAATCTACTTATAGTTATGTAACTGCCACAACCCATATTTAATTAGCTCTATCTCTAGTCTTCTTATGATCCTGTCGATCCTCCTGTTAATGCATCTAATGCCTTGGTTCTGATACGAGTTGCCGGACGAGCACCATTGATCGCGGAATTATCAAGAGTGGGTTGAGAAGAAAGCGATAGAAAACACAAGAACAATTCAGTTTTGGCGAAGGAAAATACATTCTCTAGATTATGAGAATAATAGATTACAAATCTCTCTCTCACAATCTCTCTAGAATCAAGAACAATCTCTTAATTCTCTCTAAAACTAATCTCTTGGTTAGGATCTCACCTCTCTGATTTCTCTGATTGTTTAGAACCCTAAAACAATCCTCTTTATAGAGTTTACAATGTGGATGACAAACTTGTAATTAAACAAACCAAAATCAAACAGGAAAACAGAGTCCCAAACGAACCAGGAAAGCTCAGGAAACCGTCGCGATCGATCGGATCCAACGACAGAAACCAAAACCCATTACAGGCTTTGGCCGGTCGACCTCACACGTCGCTACGGTCGACTGCTAAAAGTCCAGAGGCCTCCCAGGAATTTTGCACGTTCGCGATCGACCGCGGCGTTACGTGCGGTCAACCGTTGGAAGCTCAAATCGTTTCCTACAGTTTTTTCCGTAATCTTCGTCTTTGCCTCCTTCAACGACTTCGTCCGCGTCTCTATTCTCAAGATATCATGAGAATCATCTATTCTCAGGCTCCCATGAGGATCGCTAAGCTCCCGAAGCAAGAAAGAAAATACACCCGTATCATAGCTCCCCTTTTTAGGAACTTGAAGTCCCGTTCAAGTTAGAACTGTAGCTGAGGTAACTCGCGAGGCCTTCCTTTTTTTCTGAACCGCTTGGCCTTTCTAGGCATCTGATCTCAACGTCCGATCGAAAACAACTCATTCGTCCCGCGTCTCATCGTAGTCACCTTTCGCTTCAAATTGCAACTATCTTTCAGTGGCTCCTCATAAGAACTAATGCATAACGCAACAAACTTCTTGCTTGCATTCACTAAGCTCTTCGCTCGGTTCACTGTCACCAAATTTGTCTCCTTCGGAAGAGATGCCGAACAAAATATGAACTTTTCACCATCTTTGATGAATGTGTACTTCTGAGCCCGCCTCTCGTAGATCGCGTATCTATCTCATAAATAGGGATTGTCCAGTATAACCTGACAAACATCCAATGGAACTACATCGCACGTGACCTCGTCAATATATGACTCATGGAGCGCAAATCTGAAAGTGCATTGATTAATTACACTCAGACACATCTCCTTCTGAATCCACCCAATGGATAGGGTTTTGGATGCTTGACTGTCTTCAGACCCAGTTTCTGAACCAAGACCTCGGATATCAAATTCTTCTCGCTATATGGATCAATTATGGCATCAACTAAACTGGTCTTCACCTGCAACTTAAAAACAAAGAGCTGTTCTCTAGGGTCGTCATCCTCTTTTGTGATCTGTTTTTCCATCATAAGATTGAGACTATTGTTGGGTTTTGTCATCCTCGAGATTTTTTTCCGGAACTTGAGCTATCACGTATGTCTTTTTCTCCTCCTTCTTTAACCCCATTGGTTTGAGATGATGATACTTTTTCCAGCACCGATCAGCTACGTATCCTGTTTTCTCGTAATGACTACAAATCAGTCCTGTCTTCCCTGAGTCACCTTTCTTCTTCTCCTTAGATTGAGAACCACTAGACTCACCTCTAGCTTGTTTAGCCTCTCCTTTGGATTCGTTGCTCCTCTTCTGCTTGCCTTTGATGGCATTAGCCTTAACGCTCGTCTCTACAATAGATTCCATCGTGAATAGCTTGATCTTCTTTCGGATGTGCTCGCTCAAACCCACCATATACTTCATAAACACAGAATATTCTTCCGTCACAATATTGAGGACCATCGCCTGTTGCTGGAACTCCGTGGTGTATTCTTGAACGGTTTGATTGACTCTTTGGTGCAAGTCGTACCACTTGTACCAACTTTCCTTAAGGAACTCCACCGGGTAGAACTGCTCCCTCAGTAGCTCTTTGAACTTGTTCCATGACACCGTCTTCATTTCCTGCTTGCAATAGGATTTTCATTATGTCAATGCATGCCTCGAAAGATTCAAAGTCGCGAACACGAGTTTCTCCTTGGATGAATATCCATAAGTGGTAAAATATGTCTCCATCCGCTCGATCCAGTCATCAAGTCTCTCGACGTTGACACTCCCATCATAAACATAAATCTCCATCTTGAAGTCTATTTTTAAATTCTGGTAAGAACCCTTTACCCCATTGATGACAATCTTGGCCTCCTCATCAGAATCAGATTCTTCGTCCTTCCCATCAGACTCTATAAGTTTCTTCTTGCCTTTCGAAGAAGATTCTTCCTTTTGTCCTTTCCTTGGAAAAGATTGACGAGCTGTGTGAGAGTCGAACTTATTATCTCCATTTGTTTCTCCAATGCATCAAGTCTCGCTGAACTATCCCCTTCAGTCATCTTCTTCTTCCTTAATCTCTGAACTCCTTCCAAAGAATTAAGGATCTCGCCTAGCTTCTTGTATTGCGATTGAGTAAAGATTATACACAGGATCCCCCTTCACAGAATCTAATCGCTCTGAGACCAACTTGATACGAGTTACCGGACGAGCACCCTTGATCGTGGAATTATCAAGAGTGGGTTGAGAAGAAGACGATAGAAAACACAAGAACAATTCAGTTTTGGCGAAGGAAAATACATTCTCTAGATTATGAGAATAATAGATTACAAATCACTCTCACAATCTCTATAGAATCAAGAACAATCTTTTAATTCTCTCTAAACCCTAATCTCTTGGTTAGGATCTCACCTCTCTAATTTCTCTGATTGTTTAGAACCTTAAAACAATCCTCTTTATAGAGTTTATAATGTGGATGACAAACTTGTAATTAAACAAACCAAAGTCAAACAGGAAAACAAAGTCCCAAACGAACCACGAAAGCTTAGGAAACCGTCGCGGTCGACCGCAGAGATCTTCGCGGTTGACCGGATCCAACGAAAGAAACCAAAACCCATTACAGGCTTTGGTCGGTCGACCACACACGTCGCTACGGTGGACTGTCAAAAGTCCAGAGGTCTCCCAGGAAATTTGCATGTTCGCGGTCGACCGCGACGTCACGTGCGGTCGACCGCTGGAAGCTCAAAACTTTTCCTGCAGTTTCTTCCGTAATCTTCGCCTTTGCCGCCTTCAACGACTTCGTCCACGTCTCTATTCTCAAGATATCATGAGAATCATCTATCCTCAAGCTTCCATGAGGATCGCTAAGTTCCCGAAGTAAGAAAGAAGATGCACCCATATCATGTTCCATGTATGTTTTTTTGAACACTTGATTCCATTGATATTCAATTTTATTACTAGCGGTTCTCCCTCATTGTTGAATCGTTTAGTAGGTATAAATATGCCGTGATGCTTAACTTGTTAGGAGTTGGTGAGAGTAAAGCAAACAATGGAAGATCACAAGTGACATTTGGTTGTTCATTGTTGGATAGAGGTTAATTAATGCCTTAATGTCCTATTGTCATGTTGACAAAGTTTAGGTTGCAAGTGGCAGACCTCGTGTGACTTTGTATGTGGCTTGAAGTGATTGGCAAAGGACGGTATACACGGGAGGATTGAGGGTGGGGTCAGTGGGGCAATTGGATTTAGGGTGGGGACAGTAGAGGCAATTGCCCCAATGACCGCTAAGATTTATAATTAATAATAAGTCCATTTTCTTATTTGTGCCCTATGTATTAGATTTCATTACCTCTCAGCCCCAAGAATCATCTAAAACTGGCCAAAATCTGACCCATTTGCCCAGTCCCTATTTCTAATTGGTTCCCAAATTCTGCGAACCTCTCTGCTCTGACTCTGTAACTGTGAGAGGAGTCTACTCACAAGTTTCAAGCTGTGCACCCATTTTCCAATTTACCCTGTTATATTTGATTTCATTGGTTGGTCATTTATATTGAAAAAGATATCTTTGATAGCATAGACGATGAGAAAGCTGTGCAATGTAACCAAAATATGAAAACATGTATGGAGCAATTATAATATTTTGTAATAAGGACTTCTGTTGACTCTATTTTATTTGTACATATGTATGCATATTTAATTTTGGTTTTATTAATATTTAAGTGAAAATATATACTACATATACTTTAGACTCATCATAGTCTTTGCCACCAGTGACCAAAGTTTCTGGATCTGTCCATGCGTATACATCATTATTAATCTGATCTGTCTGCTTGAAAACAATTTTGTGAAAAGTTGAAAGCACGTTTTTCACCAGTTTAGGGATGTATGTAAGCAAACGAGTAGAAGTGGGTTTAATTTTTATGATCAGTGCAACTAGTTGTAGCTTAACCATCTACATAATATCCTATTTTATAATTACTCTTTTTTCTTTATACTGGTAGATTATAATTTTGGCCTTTTTCCCCCTTTTCCTTTATTTTATAGATATTTCATTTGTTGTTTGGAAAATCATTATAGCTCTTGTTTGTAATTGTACCAGGATGGATGTGTCTCAATCCTCAAGTTTGACTATGGCAAAGAAAAGCCAGCATCAGTGCAACGTGCATTGTCTGTTCTTGAGATGGAAGTAGAGCAAATAAAGAAGGGACATTATGATCATTTTATGCAGAAAGAAATTCATGAACAACCACATTCTTTAACTACAACAATGAGAGGAAGACTCAAGGACCATGGTGTGCTTTTGGGTGGGCTGAAGGAGCACATGAAAACAATTAGGCATAGCAGAAGGATTGTATTAATTGGTTGTGGTACAAGCTACAATGCAGCGTTAGCAGTAAGACCATTTCTTGAAGAGCTCTCCAGTAAGTACAATAGTGTAAGCGTTTCTATGTTCCATCTTAAGAAACTATAATAACATTTGGATACTGATTTTTATCTGACTTTGGGATAAGGTATCCCTGTCACCATGGAACTCGCTAGTGACTTGCTGGACAGACAAGGTCCGATATACAGAGAAGATACAGCAGTTTTTGTTAGTCAATCTGGGGAAACTGCAGATACTCTACTTGCACTTGACTATGCCTTAGAAAATGGGGCAATGTGTGTTGGCATAACAAACACTGTTGGCAGTACCTTAGCTAGAAAAACTCACTGCGGTGTTCATGTAAATGCTGGGTGTGAGATAGGTGTCGCTAGTACTAAGGTAAACATATATTCTGCCTTTTACCTGTTTTGACTATTCTGTAATTTGCTTCCCTAATGTTGATTTTCTCCTGATTTGCAGGCATACACTAGTCAGATAGTAGCAATGGCTATGATGGCATTGGCTATTGGAGATGACAGAATATCTACCAAAGCTAGAAGAGAATCAATCATATATGGTCTTTCTGACCTGCCAAGTATGTCATCTTGATATTGATACTTCATTTCATGAGTAGTACATATTCAATGTAGCTACCAAAGAACAAATTTGCAAAAGAGCATGACCTAGGAGATGGATTAATCTTTTGTATTTTATGGCAGATAAAGTTAGAGAAGTACTGAAACTTGACAGCGAGATGAAAGCTCTTGCTGAATCATTGATAGATGCACAATCTCTCCTTGTATTTGGTAGAGGCTATAACTATGCCACTGCTCTCGAGGGTGCTTTGAAGGTGAAAGAGGTAGCACTCATGCACAGTGAAGGGATGCTTGCAGGTGAAATGAAACATGGCCCATTGGCCTTGGTGGATGAGACACTTCCCATTATAGTAATTGCCACCCATGATGCTTGCTTTAGGTCAGTCTTGCTTTAAGTTATTTCGGGCTTTCTCCACCTATAATAGTAGGAGGTTTCTTTTAGAGATTGATGTTTTCAATGTACCTACAGTAAACAACAATCAGTAATTCAGCAACTTCATGCACGCAAAGGTCGTTTGATAGTGATGTGCTCCAAGGGAGCTTCATCATCTGTTTGTCCTAGCGAATTCTGCAGAGCAATTGAAGTCCCTCAAGTTATTGATTGCCTTCAACCTGTTGTCAATATAATCCCATTGCAGGTATTTTCTAATTTACATTGTCCTTTGCTAGTGTTCTGATAATTTGTTGTACTTTGTATATACCTTGAAATTCATCGGCTAATGCATGTGTTATGATAATATTGTTCAACTGATTTAACTCAGAGAATCTTTCTTCTGGTTTCTGTTAAACAACAGCCTCCATTCTTCTAGGATTTTCCCTTATTGGAGATCATAGTACCACATAAAGAAGTTGAAGTCGCCCTGTCGTATGTCTTACGGTATTTGACTATGTGATACGACTTGAAAGTACATCATGAAATAGTTAGCATTAACATAGGTCGTGTCACTAATAAGGTGCAGGTTTTACTAATGGGAAACAAACTATTCTTAAAAGCATCACTCTTCTCGAAGCATTTTCTATGCTGACGAGCCGCTGATACAGGTTCACTTGCGCACCCAATCATTTGTGTGCACATGCACACTCATCCACAAGGATACATGTTCAGGCTGACTTGTCTTGATCTACTGATTGTGATACAATAGGGATTTCAATTATATAGATTTCCTTCACATTCAATGCTAAGCATGTTTCATGTCATTGATGAGTGACATTAATTATTTTGAGTTCCTTTGATGCAAGATCAGCATGATATTTAAAAATCTATTTATGTTGGTATATTAAATTAATAAGAAATAGAACAGTGGCAGACTATATATATATAGAGGTAGGTAGATAGTAAACTTATTACTCTGGAGTTTGATTTGAAGTTAAACATTTATCCGCACCATGGGTGACTCGGATGGTTGGGAGCTTCCAATATGGCTCCCATGGTACTGGGTTTTTCGATTCTGGGCTGGGTTATTGGAAAAAAAGGTTAACATTTATGAACATGTCCTATTTACAGAGCACTATTCTCAATCTTTTGAGGTTCACTGATATACACATCATTCTGTAGACCTGGTTGTTACGTGCAGTTTTCTGCTCACTGCATTTGGACACGTGAATTGCTTGTTAAGGTAGTTTCAGATTATTTCCTTTTACTGATTTATGTTGAGGACATGCTTTGTTGTTACCTTAGGATTTTGAATATTATCCTATAGCAAATTTATAATTTTCTATCTTCTTCAAGAACTGCTCCTTAGTCTAGGACAACTTTGGTTACTCGATGGACAGCTTTGGTCAATAATGTAGTTGGCTAAGAGTATGGTGCCAATTTCTAGAATCCACTGTTAGAAAATGCTGCGGCTATGATTACTATTGATTACACAATATCTCGTGCTTATGCTCATCCCTTTATTATGACTTGCAGTTGCTCGCCTACCATTTGACAGTTTTACGAGGATTTGATGTCGATCAGCCAAGAAATCTCGCAAAGAGTGTGACTACACAATGAATGAAGTACGGGAGCAGATGCCTGGCTTCTCTAACATCCTTTTTAGATTTGATTTGATGGAGTTCAAAGAGGGGAAGACTTGAAATTAAATTATGGGATATGCGGATACGGGAACGGATGGTAGTTAATGTATTCTTTGTACCTATGTTATGATTATTTTCTGGAGTGGACAGCCTAATGTCATTCACTATGCTGTACGTGTACGTTTCCTTGTTACTGTTGTGCTAACTACTGACCACATTTTTTTCTTCCTTTCTTTGATTCTTTCGGCTGTGTTTCAATTGAGAGTGGGAATGGAAGAAAAGAAAAAGTGAGAAAAAAAAATTCTAGTGTTTCTCTAGAAGGAAAAAGTTTTAACATTCTTGCTTTCCTATTCTTTGCCATAATCCTTGGGAAGCTATTGATTATGTTTTTCTGCATTAAGACCAACACCATTTGTACTGAACATATATCTTTTTCTCACAAAAAAAATTTAAAACGTTAAATTTTTAAAAGAGCCCTATTTGCAAACTTATTTCCCAAAAAAGACCTCTTTCAAGTGTATTTGTCAAAACTGGCCTGGTTTTAGCCCCAGGCCTGAAACCAGGTCGGTTTTGGCAAAAAAAAGTTCTCAAACTTCACGGCTGGGGTTGAAACCAGGTTGGTTTTGGTGAAAAAAAGTTTTCAAACTTAAGTCCCGTGAAGTTTAGCAGCCATTTTATTAAGCTGCTAAACTTCACGGGACTTGAAGTCCCGTGAAGTTTCAGACTCATTTTCTAGAGAATCGTGGCTCCGAAAAATGAGAACTGCAACTTCTGGGACTTAAAGTCTTGTGAAGCTGCATGTTTTAAAAAACATGCACAATAGCCTGTGCATGTTTTTTTATATAGGCAACGTAATCACGATAGCTACACATATAACCCAAAATATACATGAAATTTTCGTCATGAATCAATCGATTTACATGAATCAAACAATATATACTGAATCAAACAATAATCACGAAAATACACATGTGAACAATAATCGATCTCATATACACTTAATTATAACAATATTCTTAAAATTCAGCCATGAATTAAACACGGATCAAACAATACTCACGAAGATCACATATATAAACTATAATTGGTCCACAAAAGTATAGTATTTAAAAAATCATAAAAGTTACAAATTTCAACAAAATAATATCACATACAACCCAAAATTCCTCCTCTCCTTCCTCTCCCTCTCTTCCCCCTTCCCCTTGCTCTTCCCCGCCCCTTGCGTTCCTGCTGATGAGTCTCGATTATCTGAGTATCTGGTTGTGTATGAGGCTGAGAAGTACCTGATCTATCAGCATGCGAAGTGCTGTCTCCATCGTCATCGTTACGTGGCCTACGTCGTCGTGTTTATATTTGCCCAAATGATTGAGACCTGTCCTCATAGCCTGCAAACTTGTCGATGTGAGTCTTATGAAACACCTGTGCTATTATCTGCTTGATCCTATTAAAGACCCCTAACGTCGCCGAATCCTGAATCTCATGCATGTGCTCATCAATCTCAGCTTCAAGTGATCAATATATACAGAATTAAGCAAATAACATCTTAATAAAAAATTACTATTTTAATTTAGCTTAGAAACTTACATAATCTCGCTTGATCATCCCACTAGGGATGTAACTATTTGTCGGTGGGCGTGGCAGGTGTCCAGGTGATGGCTGTGGGTCACGCGTGATCCATCTACGTGTGACATCCCAATACCAACGTATATACGCGGTATAGTCAACAGCTGTGTCTCTCGTATCCTGTATGAAATCCCACCTGTGAATCCACCTGTCTATGTAGGCCGCACGGAGTACGACTCAGTCCGTACGATGCGATATAGGTCGTCGCCTACGATCGATATGCTCGACGAGATCTGGCATATGTTGAGAGAGCATAAATTGTCGTAGAACACGGTCGGTGACATGCATCTCCATAATCTTCCAACAGATCGATGGAACTCTGGCTCTCCATAAGTCGGGACTATCTCGACAGATAGGTGCAAGAGTATGCATATCGAGCTCTAGCGGTGAATATGGTCTCCACTTGAACTGAAATAAGATAAAATATTTATCAGTATCAACAACAAAACTATAATATTCATCATGATTTGAGATTTATATTTACATGTTCGTGTTGGAGGCCATCAAGCTCATTTCAGTAAAACTCATGATGTCGCGTCGCTGATTTGTACTTAACATACCGCACGTTATACATATTTGGCATAAAGAATATATGAGTACAAATTCAATATTTATAAAATTGTGTGGATAATTATACATGTATGCCAAAGGAAACTGGCCCTGTAGGTCACGGTGCATAAGCAAAATAGGTCGTCCAATATGAATGCGCTCACATGACCAAATCTGTATCAATGTACAACATCTATTGAATTTTTTGTTCTGCATCAAGGATACCCGACCCAATTTTCTATATAAGTATGCTAACACCATACTGCCCCATGATAGTGCACCGCATACACCAAAATCCTCTAGCAGTGACAGTCATCGTTCATGTACAAGAGTCTTGCTCGCATCAGGAAATAACATGCACCCTATCATGTGCAATATATACGCACGAGCATGATACTGAAGCGTCTCATTGGAAGCATCAGCTGATATATCTCCCTGAAATGTCGTACGAAGCCACGATAGCTTCATCGCACCGCTCCTCAAGTCGGGAACCTGACCAAGAAGCCTAGCACATACTTCAGCCCAATTATGGTCATCGGTGCCCGTAACGGCCGGGCCATTGATGCGGAGCCTAAGTATGACGTCTGTGTCCTATAATATGATAGTACATTCCCCTATATGCATATGAAAGGTGTTGGTCTCTAGCCTCCACCTCTCAATAAGTGCACTGATAAGCGGCCAATCAAGCCTAATATATCGCACTGCCGAATACTCCCGGAACCCGGCTTGAGCTATCAACTCTAGTACTCTCTCATCCTCAATGACCCAAGCCGAATGACTCTGTGAATGATCGATCATGGTAATATCTGGTACGAGCTGTACATTAAACAAAATTGATTAAGTATATTGAGAAAAATTAAATTTAGTGCCAAAAATAAGGAATATTTTTATATATACAAAAAACGTTTTACCTGTCCCGAGCCAATAAGATCCGAACAATGACTCGTCTGGAGGTACAAAACGTCACCATGTTGGTCCCGGATCCATAATGGATATAGCTGAGATTAACATATTACAACAAACAAATGTGCAATGTGATCCAGGATTAATTAGAAATCAAACAATAAAATTATATCCCAAACATAGTACAAAACGCTACATATTACAAATATGAATGTCACATGTGAAAAAACATTAACATTAAAACTACGTTGTACAAACATTAAAGTTGTCCCTAATATGTCGCAAGCAATAACAATGTTCATGTGGCGACGAGATATATTGTTGGAGTGTTCTTGGAATTCCTTTTATCCTATTAGATATGAATGTAATCGACCATGCCCCCACAATAAGAATATGATATCTAATGCATGCAAAAAACCACACCCAATTCTCTGTGTTTTCAACATTAACCACTGCAAACACCAAAGGAAATAATCCGTCATCTGCGTCAACTCTAGTATAAGTAAAACGCCTTTATACTTATCGTACAAGTGGGTGCCATCAATGCTAAGAAGATGACGATAATAACTGAAACCCTTAATACAAGGGCCAAATGCCCAAAATACACTTGTGAACTGTCATTCTCCGCCATCAACAAGGTTTGATGATACTTCATAGACAGTCCCCTGATTTTCTCTTTTGAGTGCTTCAAGATAATGTAGTAAGATCTTATAAGATTTGTCCCAATTCCAGAATATTTTTATCATCGTCTTCCTCCTAGCATTCCAACACTTGTTGTATAATACATCTAATTTGGTCGCTTTATGCACTAAAAGACGAATATCTTTTGGTCTTAGATCAAGATCCTCTCTTAGATTAGGTAAAATCAATCGATATATAAAAGATATGGATGCATGCTTGTTATTCATCTCTAATCGAGGATTGTTACATATGTGGAGTCCGTTGTAAGCCGTGATTTTAAATTGCCCGCCTACTCTTACACCCAACGTGAATTAAGCTTCTGAGGATATTTCGCATTGCCGTCATAGTGTCCACCATTATCTTCGTCTTCACCATCTTTGCGATAAAAACAAACCACATTATAGCTTGTTGTGTTATTTTTTGTTAGCCTAAACTTAACATTTTTTCAATGACCCACAAACGAAGCACATGGACCAATTTCTCCTTACTTTCAAATAGATCCCCCTTCTTGAATGAGAAGTCCTCGCCTTGTGTATCATCAATAAAGTTAGTGCCGATAGAAATACTTTCTATCATGGAATTATCAATCCATTCTTTTCCATGAAGTTCATCGGGCGGCGGATCCTCTAATATGGCATACTTATTATTAGTATAACATCTGTAAATGTGTTGGTTGTCCCCTTCATCACGATCAATCAAACATGTCATGCTATTAATTTGTAAGTCATCCTCTTCATCACCATCCTCGGATTCGACACTTGTATTATCATCTAGATGGGCCGTGTTAGTATCGATATTAGAATTGCCCACGAACAAAGGATCACTCACGTATTCTGACTGTGTCCAACCTTCATCTTGTTGCGGAGATAAAAAGCTACGGAGTCAACTTCAAGGTCCTCCAACATGCATGAGTATATTCCGTCGAAATCCATCGATTTGGCCAAATTTCTCTGGTGTTTTTCAATAAATAATTCCATCGAACGCTTCTTGTCGTGTAACACTCCAATGAGACCCATATCATAGTCACTTGAGATTTGAATACCGCTTGTTCTGTTCCCTCAACATGATAATTGCAAATAATATTAAGGTGATACTCATGTGAGTTGGTTAATGTAAGTTTGTGTAAGTCATTAACCAATTCATCGAAAGTAAACAAATTTGATATAAACAACGGCTTCGTAACATCTCCTTCATAAACGAGCATATTATTTTCGAGATAGTTAACCTTTTCATCATATGAACAAAGAATTATGATTCGATCGTTCATCGTTACATCTGAAGAGTAAAAAATTCAATATCAATATTAGAAACCCATAATTTTTACAATTAAAGCTCTTAGATCGATATTAGAAACCCATAAACTTGACATTTTGTTAACTTCACGGTAAATTTTGATAATTTCCCCTCTAACTTCATACACAATATTATTTAATTTTTCTTCACAAATTTCATAATAATTACAAATTCATTTAAAAATCTAATTTTTTACAAGTAATCACCAAGAAATTATGAGAATATACAAAAAATTTGAATTACATTTTTTAAAGATTTTACCTTAATATTAACGATGCCCTAACTCCGGTGAACTCAGACGGTGAGGGCCGGCGGTGGGGGGCAGCGGGAGGAGCGTCGACAGGGTTAGTGGTGGCGCCGGTGAGGGGAGGGGGTGAGGGGGTGAGGGCGAGGGTGAGGGGGTCGGGTTCAAGAGGAGGAGAGGGGCTAGGGCGACATCGCTTCTACCTTATATAGGTAGAGCGAAAACTCCACAGGACTTCAAGTCCTGTGGAGTTGCAATTCTCATTTTTCAGAGCCGCGATTCTCTGGGAAAGCCTAAAACTTCACGGAACTTCAAGTCTCGTGAAGTTTCAGGACTAAAACAAAATTTCATAGGGCTTGAAGCCCCGTGAAGTTTGGGAACTTTTTTCATCAAAACCGACCTGGTTTCAACCCTGGGGCTGAAACTAGGTCGGTTTTGACAAATAAACTTGAAAGTGGTCTTTTTGGGAGAATAAGTTTGCAAATAGGGCTCTTTTGAAAATTTCTCCAATTTAAAAATTATGAAAATAATTTCCAACACAATGAACTAATGTACATTATTATACAATAAAAGTTAAAGGTATTTTCAACCTCTTTTTTACGAAATTTTTTCCAGCCAAAAATAAAACAAAATAAAATATATTCATCTTTCTTTTTCTTTTCCTTTTATTTTCCCTTCACTGTCTCTCAAAACCAACATAGAGCAATACCTGCTATCTACTAAGAGAATTCCTTTGTGATGTATACTATACT
>BQKN01063110.1:0-15217 GCA_022839385.1 Asparagus kiusianus
TATATATAGATATATAGATATATATATATATATATATATATATATATTCTTAATAAGAATTAAAATATGATAAAAATCTCTATTACACATTCTTACTTATATTTTTAGAATTCGGCTCCTCTGACTATGACTATAGAGGTTTCTCTAGAAGAAAACAGCGTTAAAAGTATAGAATAAAATAAGCTCCGTAGTTTAGATTTATCTCCTTTCCAATCATTATAGTTGCTTAATTAACTCTCCATGGAAGAAAGAGAATAAAAATAGATATATTACTCATAACAAACACACTAAGAGGCCACTTTCAGAATTTCAAAATTTCAGTCTCAAAGAGTACTTCAAGTCTTCATCAAGCCTCTGAACAGAATAAACATGAAAACAACAAAAAGACGCAACCGTGACAATTCCATCTAGCTAGTGACCTGTATTTTATGCATTTACTTGTTCATTATCAACAGCATTTTCCTTTCATTTTTAGATTATCTGTAATACCTAAACAATTACAAAACATCGGCCTTATTTCAACTCTTTTTTTCCCCATCAATCCACCCATATTTATATATATCAACAACCTTGGTTAAAATATCGTATGTAGCCTTGTTTATTTATTTTCTCTAACTTTTCTTTTTAATCATCAATCCGGCCTACATTTATTATAAATCTTGGTTCGAATATTTGTATAGCTGAGCAACGCCACAGCCCCATTAACTTATGAATCTAGTCCTTATTTGACATTTTGCGTCATCGCTCCGACCACATATATAAAAAATAATGTGTTTACAAAAACAAAAATTAATTAAAAGCATGCAAAGCAAAAAAAAAAAAGAAAAAAAAGAAACAGAGGAAAGGTATCTGTTTTCTATTACCTCGATAGATTGGAGAACATGCAACAATCAAATCTTGAATCCTCTAAGTTCTGCATGAAAATTGAAGAAATTTTACCATTAAATCAAATACACAATATTTGTAAAGAATAATCATGAAATCATGATCATAAAAATAAAAAATAAACATACATGTTGAAGGAGATGAAGTTATTATGAAAATTATGTGATTTTTTGGTTTATATATAGGCATGGGGTATTGCATGTGATAGGATAATAGTCATAATTAGAGTTTTATTAGGATTTGAATTTGGTTATTGGTGCTTCAAAATATCAATGGGGGATAAAATCTCTTAGAAGTTATCACTATGGCCGAATTTCATATCTATTTCGGTAGAGTGTGAAGTGGTGGTTAAATTTTTTAAAGTATATGATTTTTTGAAGTATATGAATTCATACTCTTAAAACTTACGCTTTAACTTGTAACTTAGAAGGATATCAATTTAGTGCATTTTACGCTTCTTCTACTGGTAACATTTATAGATAATTGCAGTATGTGTCTGTTTATATGTGCATTATATCTATCTAGATAGAGCATATCAAACTTTGCACCTATTCACTCCCGTAACTCCCTCTAACCACTGCACAAACCACCTCTTGGTTCAACTTAGTTATCTATTTCCGTGTAGTCAAGATTTTATAGGGTAGTTTAAACTTAGTTATAGATAGGGTAGTTCAAACTTTATAGTGGTATATTTGTCTAAAAAAGATTTTTCCTAACTCGTGCTTTTAAAGGGAGTATGATTTTGTCGATAACTAGGGTTCTTGTAAATAATTTGATTATTTGGGTTGTTAAACTTGATTAGGTTAAATCAAGTTTAAGTAAATCATGAGATATTTTTTTTTGATATGTAGGAATAAAGTTTTCATCTTGTCATATGATTTATAAATGACAAAATTCATGTTTTTTATGAGTTAAAATTTTTGCAAGTTCAAAACCTAAAAACATGTTATGCTTCTGCGCGGTCGACCACGGTGGACGCAGCGGTCGACCGCTGGGCGACTTTTTGTGCAGGAAGCCCTCTGTTTCTGCGCGGTCGACCGTGGTGGACGTAACGGTCGATCGTTGGGCGATATTTTGTGTAATGTCTTTCTGCTCATTTCATGGTCGACCGTGATAGTCACAACGGTTCGACATCTTTGGGTTCACCTTGGACTGTAGCCATGTGTGAAAATAGGGGTGTCACACATGTATCCCAAAATTCACGATTTCATAAGCCATAACCTACGATATTTGGCTATTTTTAGTCATTTTAACTCATTGGTAAATAATTTCACGGAGACCAAAATTCATGATTTTATGAGTTATGACCTACGACTTTTGACCCTTTTGAGTCATTTCAACTCTTTGGCAAATAATTTCAACTTAGCCAAAATTCACAATTTCGTGGGTTATAATCTATGATTTATGACCATTTGTAGTTGTTTCAACCCTTTGGTAACATTTTCATGGAGTCCAAAATTCTCGATTTATCAGCTATAACCTATGATCTTCAGTTGTTTTTAATCGTTTCGATTCATTGATAAATAATTTCGTAGAGTTTAAAATTCACAATTTCATGAACTATAACTTATGAAAGCTGACATTGGGACCCACTTTTTTACAATTTCCATCATCTCAACCTATTGGCAAATAATTTCGGAGATGTCATAATTCATGATTTCATGATCTATCACCCACGATATTTGGCCATTTTTAGTCATTTCCATCCAATGGTAAAATATTTGCCAGAGTAAAATTCATGATTTCGTAAGTTGCAACCTATGATTTTTGGTCATTTCAACTTATTGGCAAATAATTTCGTGACGGCCAAAATTCAAAATTTTGTAAGATATAGGCGTAATTTTTTATCTTTTTTAGTTGTTTTGACCCATTGGAAAAGAATTTCACAATGGCCAAATTTCACGATATCATGAGCCATGACCCATGATTTTTAATAATTTTTAATCGTTTCGACACATTAGTCAGTAGTTATGTCGTTATCAAAATTCACTATTTCGTGAGCTATAATCCACGATTTTTGACTATTTTTAATCGTTTAGACCCATTGACAAATAATTTCACGGGTCCAAAATTAACGATTTCATGAGCTATAATCTCCGATTATTAGCCATTTTAAATCGTTTCTACTCATTGTCAAATGATTTTGCAGTAGCTAAAAGTATTGTTTTCATGATCTGTAACTCATAATTTTTGTCTATTTTGATTAATTTTAATCCTAGAAAAAAAATTCAGAGTCCAAAATACATGATTTAATTAGCTACAACCCACGATTTCTTACCTTATCAGTCATGTCGACACATTGACAATAATTTTGTGAAGGCTAAAATTCACAATTCCATGAGCTATAACCCCTAATTTTTGGCTATTTTTCGTCGTTTCGACCCATTAACAGATAGTTTCACAGAGTTCAAAATTATCAATTTCATGAACTATACCCCACAACTATTGGCTATTTTTTTTTCATTTCTATTGCGTGGAGTTCAAAATCACGATTTCATGAGCTATAACGCATGTTTTTTGTCATTGTTAGTTATTTCGATCCATTGGCAAATAATTTCGCGTTGGCAAAAGTTCATAATTTCGCTATCTATAACACATGATTTTTATCATTTTTAATCATTTCGACAAATTGGATAAATAATTTTGTGATGTCCAAAACTCATGATTTCATGAGCTATAACCAATGATTTTTGGCAAACTTCAAAGATTTAAAAGACTAATATGGAACTATTGCAAATTTGAGGGACTCAAATCTAAATAACACAAATTATCACAAGATACGTGATCGATATGAAGACCTCTTTGCTTTAGAGTCTTGCTTAAAGCTCTTCCGCAGTTGCATCAGTGAGATATCGGTCACAGGTCACCATGTAACATGGATCAAATATTCTGAAAGAGCAGAATGCGATCACAAGCTAAGTGATCAATATGAATACCTCATTGCTTAGAGTCTTGCTTTAAGCTCTGCAATAACCGCATCAAGGAACTGCTCGGTATTCAGATATTGGTCACGAGTCACCCTATAACATAGATCAAATTATGCATTTCAATTTTTAAATTGAAAGTTAGAGGGATATGATAGAGAATTACTAGTTATAAGAGCAAGATTAGTACTTGGGTCCATGAATAGGGAGTGCAAGATCTTTGGTCATCTTTCCAGACTCCACTGTTCCAATGCAAGCAGTTTCAAGTTTTTCTGTGAATTCAAGCAATCTAGCATTTTCGTCTAGCTTTGCTCTGTCAAGATACCAAATCGCATAGAGCGGTTTAATTATCAGTTCATTTATGATGATATAGTTGCTATTCTATTGGAATAGTTACGATGGCAATTTCAGAATTCCAAATTCTAAATGATAAATGAATTAACACAATTCCACAATGGACCATTAGCAGACCATAAGTACATGCAGAAATTATTGGACCTACAGCCTCCAACAAAGATGTGAATAAACATGATATGATCTTATAACATGACTGAATTTATGCCAACTAAAGTGCAAATGGAATGATTTCACACCTGTGTGCAAGCCCTCGAGTCCATGCAAAGATTGAGGCAATGCTATTTGTACTAGTCTCGCCTCCTTTTTGGTAGACCCTGTAGTGCCGAGTTACTGTTCCATGAGCAGGTTGGGCTTCAATTGTTTTTCCATCAGGACAAACCTGAAACAGATAAAAATTTCAGAAGTGAATATTGACCTGATTGCAAAAAAAAAAAGTGCAAGAAAACCGAGGGGTAGCCTACTAATAGCAAATTGAATCAAGTTAGAAGCAAATGACCAATGCCAATTAGGGCATGGTAGGATAAACACACTCCAAAAGATTCAAACCCTAACCTCAATTTTCTTTTCAGATGGATTTGAGAAATCCACAAGAGGATCCATTTGTTTGGGTGCCAAATTTTCACCAGAATCCTAGGGGTTCCAATCCACACAAAAAAAGTTCAATCATCCAGATTAGTAGATCTTGCATGTTGATGATCAAGAAATACCCAAGATCCATCATACTTGATAATTAGGATCAATTATTCATCGGGATGGTGAGGTTGAAGATGTTGTAGTTTCATCGAATCAAATGAGTATATAGGTTAAAAATGGAGGAATGCTTCTCCAGTCTTATGAAGGAAGAATTCATAAGACAGTTATAAAACCAACAATGTTTCACGTATCAAAATGTTGGGCAATTAAAAAAACACATGTAACAAATGTGTAGCACAAATGAGAATGTTGGACAAATATAAAACTCTAGTTATAGGCATCACATTTGTGCAAAAGGTGTGATGGAGGGGTCAACAATTTAAAAGCAACACTAACATCTTCAGTTGCCTCTAATATTCCATTTTAAAATTTGAAACTCGTGGCTGCTAAATTATGCGTTACAGTTTTAGATGCTAGATTTTACAGCTAATTTTCTATAAACAAGCATGTTAATGCTACAACGACACTAACTAATGTTTTCATCAGACCTAGAGATCCGAAACCTGGAAAAACACACAGAATCATGTTAGTGGATAAGAAATACATATGCTTGAATTCAGGTATTACTATAAGACCAAAAGCTTTTTCAATATTTCCATAAAGTTCTGAATAAGATGAGAATTAAGTGTGGTCCTTGAGCGAAGAAATCACTCTCGACATCTCCATCATAGTTCTTGCATGCCCATACATAACCACCTTCACTTTTAAGTGCATATGCAACCATATCATCAATGATCACTGAGGCGATGCTCATACCTGCATATTTGCCACAATCATGAGATAAATGGTAGATGCGAGAAAGATTTTCACAAAACAGTGCAACAGTACGTCTTACCATATTCCAGCAGCCTCAAACTTGGATTTCCATCCAGCTTCATAAACTTCCTGAAATATATCCGTGAATCTGCAGGATGAGAAAAGCCATGTGAGAAGTCGAGCATATTAAAAAATGTTGTAGTAATATAGATACACAAGGGTTACCTTCCATCATACTACTTCAAAATCATATTTTTTGTGCTCAGATAAAGGGGCCACTTCTTCCGGTAGGCAGTGCTCATTGAAGCCTCAGCAAAAGCACGAATAGACTGCATTATTGGATAATGGTAAACAAAACTTACCGTTAAGGACAAGAAAATTCTAGCACATGTAGTCAGGGAGAAAAACAAACTTAGATCCAATACCCTTCTATGTTATACATTGATAAGGCTACTCTTTCAACACCGGCGAAGTTAAAAACGTCTAGTTCTACCTTCTCTTCTTTTGCCTGTGAAATATTAATAAAAAACATAAAACCTTCTAAAATAATGAACAGAAGGCAACAACAAAAACGAATAGCTTTTTTTGTGCCAAAAATTGAGTGTTCAAAAATATAACCAATATACAAATAGTATAAATTTGCTTCTACATTATAAATAAACAATGTGACATGAACATCATTTCCTACCAAATACTAGTTTGAGCGTCCCAGTTCCTTTGACAGCCATATCAGTTGATATGTACTGATCACCAAATGCATGCCTTCCAATGCATATAGGTTTTGTCCATCCTGAACAGACAAAGAATCAAACTTCACAAGGAAAGTGGAGGGGTTTATCAACGGAAGTTGTTAATTTGTACATGAGATTTTTAAGTACCTGGTATCAGACGGGGAACATTTTTGCAGATAATTGGCTCTCTAAATACAGTACCTGCAGAAAGAAAGATCACATAGATTACATGGTTGCCGTGCACGATTAACTTTTCATATTCAAATATTTTTCAGATTGTTCCATGAGGACTCTTCCACATGGATTTCAGGTTGTATTCCTTAAAACGAGCTTCATCTGTCTAGTCAAAAATTTGCAGAGAAACCGTGCTAAGGATTTTATAGTGCAATTGCTACAACTCGAACAGTGTGTCCAAAAAACCAAATAAGATGAGGATGATTAAATAAACTCTACCTACAGCAATTGTCGCACATTTGATCGCCACATTGTACCTGCAACAGAGCGTCATATTCAGTTCAACATTTTCTTCAAGGCAAACCTTATAATTCAAACAAACAGAATGTACCAGCCAAAGCTAAAATAGATACCAGTGACATATTAGATTTTAGACATCAATAACTCAAGAAAGCAACGACACAAGTAGATCATGTGCGATGAATAACTGAAGAATTATAAACCTTCCTTATATTTTGAGATGGATAGATTGAAAACATATTAACAACAGATCCTAAAAGGCAATGCTTACTTAAGAGTGGCTTCTGCGCTTTCTACTGTAACCTTATCATCTGTAGCATCACGGTTTCTAAGACCTAGGTCAAAGTACTTTATATCCAACTCAAAGAAAGGAAAGATAAGCTGCAGAATCCATCAAGGCAGCAACTTAGTCATCATCGAGAGGAAAACATCTAGCATAAAAAGTAACATAGTCCTAATGCTACCTTATCTTCAATTGATTTCCAAATGACTCGGGTCATCTCGTCCCCTGCATGATAGAATAATACATAAACATTGCAAAACCTTGATTAGAAATATGGCTCCTGTCCTCTTCCAAAGAAAACTCCTTTTTCTTTGACCATCAAATGCTAATTTTCAGGGAAACAAATTATGAAAAAGATAGTAGGATATCATGTTTAAGAATTTATAAACCAACAAAGATCAAAGAGCAATTAGATGGTCTGTATATTTATAGGGTAAGAAGATGTGAGCAGCCAAAACCTCAAAGTTATATATTTTTCACCTTCTGACGTCCAAAATTTCTACTTTCTGTTAACAAACATTACGCAATGTGATCAAATAAAAGAATGTTCCTTCTGTATTAGAATTACCAACGAAATTACTTACGAATAAAATGAATACAAAGCCTGAAACTATCATCACACAAACTGATGGAGAAACCCAAAGCTTGAAGGTCAACTGAAACCAATTCTACTAAATTTAGGGGGGGGGGGGGTAATCTTGATTTCTAGTAGTCAGTACTCTAAATCACAGTATATAGCTCCTAAATTTAAAACTAACCTCAGATCATCGCAAAATCTTCTTCCATCAACAAGAAATTTAAACAAAAAAAGAAAACATAAAATCACCCCAAAAAATTAATGTCGAAGGATCTGCGGAACAGAGTGATCGGATCAAAATAAGCCTCACCATCCATCCAAAGATCGGATTCGCGACCTTGATCTTCCGGAATGCCATTTCCTTCTATTGTTATTATTTTCCCCCCTTTTTCCTCAAAAGAAAGATCAGAAGTGAAATCTGCTAAAATATCAGATTGGCGACATTCATTTTGAACTTTCATTTTGGCCTAAAAAGTAATATTGGCGACAATTTGACATAAAAACTGACAAATCGGCGATAAATAAACTTTCTGATTGGCAGAGTTATTTTTGAGCAAAAAATTAAAAAAATTTACATATGGACCCTCAATCTCCTATGGTTTTTAAATTAACTCATCTTTTTTTCTTAAATTTATGAAATTTATCATAAAAAAACACTTTCTTTGATCGTTATCTTGTCCCTACTCCTTCCCATTATCTCCTTCATTCTCTTATTCTTCTTATGCCCTAACATTCCCTCCTCCCTCACTTCCTCTCCCACCTTATTTCATAGATCATCACACTTACTTTCTAATTTCCTTCAATCTCCTCCAATCGACATTCATTTATCACTTTTATTTTGGCCTAAAAAGTAATATTGGTGACAATTTGACATAAAAAGTGACAAATTGGCGATAAATAAACTTCTCTGATTGGCAGAGATATTTTTGAGCAAAAAATTAAAAAAATTTACATATGGACCCCTCAATCTCTCATGGTTTTTAAATTAACTCATCTTTTTCGCTTAAATTTATAAAATTTGTCATTAAAAACACCTTCTTTTATCATTACTAGTTGGATTGCACGTGCAATGCACGTGGTAAGTTTTTTATATTTTTAAAATTTTAAATTTTATTTAGTGAGAGATTTGGTATAAATTTATTGAAAGTAAACAATAGAGCAAATGTATGGTTAGAAGCTAAAAAATCACAACTCTTGAACAATAAAATTATATTTAGGAATCAATTAGGTGATAGTATAGTGTTTGCATCTAGAAGGTGATTAATCAATCATGTTTTCAAGTCCGAGGAGGAGGTTTTTTGGTTCTCCATCACCAAGGCATCAGAAGTACATGAATAACTTTGATTTGAAGCTGATTGAGTTATCTAGGGAGCTCGATACCTATATCTCTAAGCAGGTGTTATGCTCTGCTTTAAAAAAGGGTGGAGAAAATGAGTCTTTTCCAAGATAGTTTTTTAAATTTAAATCTATCTATTTCTTTTTCTGATTTAAATTCTCAGCCTTTGTGAGAAGAGTCACAAAGGCTTGGGCTTCTTGTTGATGTATATTCATAGATCTGGATTTGTTTTTGTTACGATATGGGTATGTAGATCAAGTGATAGAACATGATTGATTCACTATATGAAAGAAGAGACAGACCATTATCTTATATTTGCTTAAATTTCTTGAACACATCTCTCATTCATCCTTACCATGACAAAAATTTGCCTAGTACACATAAAGCTCATGAGTGTATTAATTTTTCTTTTGGATGCAAAGTATGTGTTATTTCTCATAATGACAACAGTGGGTAAATTTCCAAGTTCACAAAAACATAGAAAATTTGTATCTTTTTTCTTTGTATAGGCAAGCTAATTTGAATTCTTATGGGGCGTTATCTATAATGAATCTCCTGGCTGACTCCCTTTAGTCGGGTTTCAACAAATAAAATAGTAAAATACTTCAGTTTTTATCCAGCGGCTAACAGATATAATATATAATTCACTGAACTTTCATTTGCAAGCTCAACTTGTAAATCCTACTTAGAACATTTATGTACCATAAATTCAATAAGAGATATTTTCCTGCATAAATAAACTCACAAATGGAGAACCAGTCCAAACAAGAAAAGCTAGAAGAAAGATTCACGAGTCATTATTTTTAGATAAAAGAAACATCCTTTACAAAGAATTATTTCTAATTACAACGATTTTACCTTAATGGCATTACCAATTGACAGGTTTGTGCCATAACCCTGCTGTCTTAAACTTTCAGCTATATAACCAACTGAAGAATGAACAGGAACGTCTCCCCTCAGAGACACAAGATTCAGGTAATACCAAGTTAAGAGTATCCTTCAATATTCAAACACTTCCACAGAGCACGATCAGATGACACTTCAAGCGACACATTAGCCAGACAAATATCACTAAAACTATCTCCCTGTATACCCTCTAAAAGCCCGGCAACACTAATATCCGACCCCACAACATCTCTTATTGTGATATTTTCAATCAAAGGAATAGCATTCACATCAAACTTCTCATATGGGTGCTCACCAAATATCAAACATTAATATTTACCTTGATAGATGGCAGAATCAACAACCTCCAAATACTTAATCCTGTAACATAAAACAAAATAGAAAATTTTAAGAATCATAATCACTCTTGGTCATCAAGAATCACGAAACCAATTCAAGAATATATTAATTAAAAATGACAGATAGTGGTGATTGATGCAAAAATCTAAGAATTCAAGTCATTCACATATCCAAAAATCATATCTAATTTTATTTAAAATCTAAGAACATATACATATACAATTATCATACCTAAATTTATCTGAAATCTAAATATGAGTATTATTTGATATACATGTAATTTTATCTGGTAGTCAATGTTTCAAAAATAAATAGAAGAATAATACCTGAAACACCAATCTGATTCCATCCCTATTATCAACAGGAATCGGCATACAAGACGAAAACAAGCCACTCTGCACAATCCTATGCACATCCTCCAGCACCTCCTTCACTGTCAATGCTGAGATCGGCCTGCAAGCTTTAATTGCCGCAGCCACCATATCATCAAGATCTTTCCTCTCCAAAAACTCCACACCATTATTCATTATCAAAACCTCACTGAGCAAAACCCTCTCTTCGTCATCCTCCCTCTTCCAGATGTTGATTTTGGTGAGCCTGATGTTGATTTTGGTGATCCAGGACCTAACGCTATGTCTTTTGGGAGTATATGACATATTGGTGGTCTTCAATTTGAGATATTTTGTTTCAAATATCGGCTTTTTTTTCTTAGTATAGAGTATCTATAGCATATATGGTTGCCCTGAAGAAGCTGTCTCACGTTACATAAGCAGCTTAATAGCTTGTATACTATATGAAAATTGTTGGTTATCAGTTTCACTCTTTCTGTATTTTGTTGTAATTACTCTTTCATGTGTTGTTCAATGGGATGCTGACTATCTGTTGACAAATAACTACTATGAGACATGAACTCATTAACTTTTTCCTCTTTTAATATAATATATGAAATAAAATGTGTCAAGTTTCAGTTTTCTACCAACTTAACCTGCAGTAAATATTTGCTTTATCTCATTGTTAAATACTTTACTCCACCACTGTAGGTTTAGGATAGTATATAATTAATTCTCAGCACACTATTATTTTAGGTAGAATATCTCACTTCTTTTCATGTCAGAAGTTTGTTTGTTTTAGTTATTTATTTTCCACTTTTTATTTTTTCAATTAATCACAATCTGATTTTACATTGACCTATATGAGGAAATATACTATAAGCTAGAGATTTTGCATGTAATCTACTAAACAAGTGTTATAGTTGTTTTTTGACAATTCTTGATTGTTGTTGATTAATATTTTGCCTTAGATAAAAGTTTGTGAGTTCCACAAGACCAGAATATATTGTTTGCTTGACTAAATGTTCCACCTCGCTGCCTGACAGGATGCAACGGCACTATAGTTGGTCAGGGTCAATCATGGTGGTCAAAGTACAAACAAAAGCTTCTTAAATATACAAGAGGTCCACTCGTGCAGATAATGTGGTCTAGGGACATAGTTATTTCAAACATAACACTTGGTGATTCTCCTTTCTGGACGCTAAATCCTTATGATTGCAAGAATGTAATCATCTCAAATCTTACCATTTTGGCCCCTGTTAATGGAGTTCCAAACACAGATGGAATAGATCTAGTTAAGCCTGTTGGTCTTTAGTTTCTGGTTGGTTCTCCAGTTACCAATAATATATATATTTTTCATTTGTTATCATTGGGTTATGTGGACATGGATCATATACCTCCAATACAGATCTTTGACATTCTATGATATAGCGACATTATTTGTCAAACCCAATTGAGTTTACTCTTTTGTGTTTCTGATATTATTTATTCAACTTCAGACATTACTGTTATATCCTAAGACCTAAACCTCTTGTTGGGCATTTGCTTTATTTTGCTGGGTGATTCAAGGCATCCAGACACATTCTTGAAGAAATTGTCTTTTTGCAATTATTTTATTACATGTATTAAGAAACATGTCATGTTTTTTCATATTCCTACTGATTTAAATCTTGTTATAAGTTTGTAATCATATCTATTTGAGGTCAAACTTCGTAGACTCTTGTGAATATATGGTCACAGAAAATTGTTATATATGTGTGGGTGATGACAGAATAGCAATAAAAAGTGGTTGGGATGAGGAGGCTATGTCAGTAACATAACATATCACAACATACCCCTTGATAATGTCCGTGTCGGAATTGTTCTCAAAACTGATTAGAACGAGCACCCCGATCTAGGGTTTGAACCGAAAGCTTTACCCACAATTAAAAACCTCAGATTCATTGGATTCCATGGCCAAGGATGCCGTGTCCCGGTCAAGATCCATGGCAGCCAAGAAATATCAGTTAAGGGTGTGACATTCAAGGAATTTTCAGTGGGTATAACATACAAAAAGAAGCATATATTTCAGTGTTCATATGTTGATGGAAGAGCTATTGGATCGATATTTCTTGCGCCGTGTGAAAAGTTGGATCGATATAATGAGGAGGGGAATTTGGTGAGGAGATCGAAGTTACAGAATGGTACTGATATTGATTATGAGTTTTGAGAGTTCATGGGTATAGAGAAGACAAGTTTGGTGATTTAGAGATGGGAGTATAGATTAATTTAGGTTTACTGCATTCCATGTTATGGTTTGTTAGGGAACATGATATGTTTTAGTGTAGAATCTTGGGTTATCTATTGAGTTTATAGTGAATGGCATATCAAATTATTTTCCCTTCTAATAAAGAAGCATCCTTCTGTGTAAATTGGAAATCATTTTATTGGTTACATACACCGTGTAGTACCAGGACAATGCTCATAAGTAAACATTTGTTCTATGATTTGGTATGGACTTTTATAATTATATGTGGTTTGAATTAAAGCCTAAGAATAAAACATCCAACATCCAAGTAATAAATGATGATGCCTTGAGGATGCCAAAAAAAAGTTTTTGATAAAAACACTTGATTTTAAATGAATTCTATGCTTTTGAAATCTCTCTCAAAATAAGCAGTGTAAAATTGATGATAGAAATGTATAATACATCCCGATATATTAAGTTGTATAGATTCAACTTTCTTTCTAATCTTGCTCTAGCTGCCCTTTGATTATTGAGAACTTCGTCGCTTGAAACGGCGGGAAATCGACAATTAGGGCAAAATTAGATCAAAAGGATAGGAATGAAGAACAAAAAGGGTAGAGGGTGAATTGAGCAAAAATAAAGATTACAGCTAGGGTTTTGTGTAGCGGAGTGAAGATGAAGAAGAAACCTTCTTCAAATCATAGGTATAATTCGTTTTATTGTGCTTTCTATAAAAGTTATATTTAGCAAAAAAAATGTGAACAAACAACAAATTAGTAGCTTGATTGTGGGGAAAACAGTTCCAACCCCAATTACTAATTTCTTGTGCAATATTAACAAGATGTATCAAATCAAGCAGGTGCAAATTTAACCTACAATATTTAAACCTCATCCATGCACTCCACTTATCGTTGAGTAAAAGCCCTAAATTATAGCACCAAAGTTTGAGATTGGGAAAAAAGCCAATTTGTACAATGCTGAAAGCGTAATAATGTTTCTAAACTCCTAAAACCACTCGCTTTCTTTGTAGGCTTTTGTTAAATCTCGAAGGAAAAAAGTGAAAACAACGCTGGCATTAAAGTCAGTCAAAAATTAAGCAAACGAAATCCAGTGCTCTCTAAATAAAATTACACTGAAGTAAAACTAAGCAGGACACCAATTGAGTGAGTAAATATAAACGCCTCAAAAAAAGATGAAATCTTTAACTGTGAAATGGAAAACTCAACAAATTATAACCTAAAAATCCAGTCTTTAACTGAGAAACCGCAAAAAAATCTGCTTAAACCCGCTCTAAAGTTCACTATTGCAGATAACAGCATTAACTGATCTCCCAAGTCAAGAGTAAAAAGAGAGGAGGAAGGAAGAGAGTACCTCGATAAAGGAGAAGAAAATGTTGTCTAACGCCGAACTCCAAAGCTGCAGGCCGATGAGAGATAGATGATGGCATATCTGAGAACTGAGGAGGAGAACTGAGGACATAATGGCGGAGGCGGTGCGTTGATGATGACGACAATAATACTCATCTTCGGCAATTGATGGCTTAAGATCGTGGGACGGCGCTGGCTGAGGAGAGGAACAACTAACCTTTATTGGGGCATCAAAGGAAATTCTATGTAGACATGTTTTGTTAGCAATTGCAAATATATCCAGAAATGAAAGTTAGCAATAAAAAAAATCTTTACCTTTTGCTAATTTTGCAGATAGGCAAGTGGTCAAAGCAAACAACAACTGAAAAGAGAAAAATAGAAATTAGATAAAGGTCTTAGAAAAGGCAAGACCCATGAATCAAATACCTCTGTCTATAAACGTACAATTAACTAAATCTCTGGCATAAATTGAATAACCTCATTCCTTTACTTGTACACAAGCCCACACATCTTATTATACTTCTGCTCCAGCTCCAGGACTTTATCATTGACTTCTTTCTTGACCTGTCAAATATAAATCATATTAGCCAAGGGGGGGGGAAGTGGATCTAATGTACAACTTTTCATGATTATTATGTTTTGGTCTATTCCTTTTGATAATGTATTGGCCTGGAGAATACACTTACCCTAAAAGTCTTAACTCTTGAAGATTAATTCATTTTTATGATAATTCTAAAGTTGCCTTCACTATAACATGTCATTAGGTGTCTTGCTTTGAAGATGAACATTTAGCATGGTACAAATTAATGTGAAGGAATAATTGAAGATATTTTGGACTACCATCATAAGTAAGTAGTACACATCAATCGAAATGAAAAGTTATAATCGTGAAAATTCAATGGAATTTTTTGCACCACAGGCATATTTGATCAGATTGTAGAATTATTAAATCATTGGAAGCAAAAAGCTTCCGTAGGGAATAAAATAACACTATTAATTAATAACGGATACTTGTTAACATAAAGCTTGGTTT
>BQKN01063111.1:0-16669 GCA_022839385.1 Asparagus kiusianus
ACAGCTCATTCATACTTTATTATATACATATAATATATGCATGATATTTATATATATATATACACGTGTTTATAAGTCATATCAAAATTTTCATATTCGTAAAATACAGGTTTTACGATCACTTTTCAAAAACAGTGAGTTTTCGCAAACGAAAATTGATTTTCCAAAAATTTTTTTTCAAACATGTTTATTTCATCATTTAGAAACTTTTCCCAAAGTTTTATTATTTTTGGAATTGATTTGCTAATTTTAAAGTATTTTCAAAATTGGCCAAAAACAGGTTTTTCAGACTGTGTCAGTTTGCAGTCGACCGCCATGTTCAAATTTTCTTAGCATGGATTTTATATTCCCGCGGTCGACCGTGACAATCGACTGTGAACCATCCAGAGAGTTTCGCGGTCAACCACCACGATCGACCGCCGCGGTCGACTGCCAGCCTTAAAACCCTATACTCAGGATTTTTGTGCCTCGCGGTCGACCGCGAGATTTCCACGGTCGACCGTCGATTTAATCATTGGTTTTTAACGGGTATTTTTACAACGGTTCTCTGGGGGCTTTTTAGTCTTTTCAAGTTGGTTTTTGGTTGATATTTGAGTGGGTATAAATACCCCATTTCTGCTCTCTTTCATGGCATCCTAGTTTTGTGTTTAACAAAATCTTAAGTGTGTTTAAAAGAGCTGTTTAAGCTGATTTTATCAGTCCGTTTCAAAAGAAGTTTTCCTACAACAAGAAGTGGCTTTCAAACCCTATTGGAAACATCATCTATTGTTCTTCTTGTTTGAGAAGTTTTCTAAACTCTTATATAGCTTACTATTTCGTTTTTCATTTCATTAGCTATATTTATTGAGTTGTATTATTTTCATTCACTGTTATCACACACACACATATTGAGCTTAATATCTTCCTATTATATTGTTTGGGTTGTGGGGTGTGATTTAGTGAGTGTGAGCTTCATTTGTGTTCTCATTTGTTGTTGAGAACAAACCATTGTATTTAATCTTTATTTGTGAGTATCACTTGTAATACACTTGTACACCGAGAGAAGTGTGAGGCGAGAGACGGGGTCAAATCCAATAGGAGTGGCGTCGGTTGACGAACCTAGGGAGAGGTTACATCCGAGCACTTGAGGAGGAGGACACGAGCTAGGTTCCTACACTTAGTGTGTAAAGTGTGATTGCATAGTGTTTGTTGTGTGAGAGTTTTCGGTGATCTTGTAAACCGAGTGTGTAGAAGATCCGACTTCCAAACCGGATTATGATAGTGGAGTATCTCCTCGAGGTGAGGAGCGGGGACATAGGTCATAGGGACCGAACCTCGTAAACATATCTTGTGTTTGTGTTTGCTTAGCATATATTTCATTTGTGCTTATTCTTATCTTTCTTGTTCATATCCATCTTATATCATTCTTGCAAGAACAAATTGATTAACTTTATTTTAATTGGTATTTAATCGGGATTAGATTAGCATAAGACCCTAATCATCCCCCCCTCTAGGGTCTAACAGGCGAGTGACGGAGAGATCACTTCTGCATTAAATATGAAGCGGTGCCAACGTAGTCCGATGAGTCATGAAGACTATTGGGGCCAGAGGCATGATGGTGCCCACCAAGCATTAAATGCGATGTTGACACGTTGTCAATAGGAGAGGCTCAAGGTCAAAGTCATCCTCTAAATTGGCCGAGAAGTAACACCTCTCGAGTCGACCTCGCAAGGGGTCGAATAACTGGTCGAGTGGTCTTGTAGCGAGTCGTCTTTGACAAGAGGGCCAACAAGTACCGCCCTTCAAGTCGTCCTAAGGGGATGTCGTCTTGGTAGGTCGGCTAAGTTGAGATCCTTGGTAGTCTTGACCACTAATCTAATTGGGACATTACATGTAGAAGTACACATGTCTGTTATTGGCAAAGGGCTGCACTTTGGCGATTGAAAACACCATAACAGTTGGTCCCTTTTGCTTGGAGTCAGCTTTAGTCGGGTCCGAGTGAAATGAAAGTTACTCTGGATGGACGTGGGCGTGCATTGAATGAGGGAAATGAAAAGTCCCTTCAGATTTTACGTGGCTAACGTCACCACACATTCTTTTTGACTACCACAACTCCGCTTTCTTAGCATATTATGGGCTATTCGAGGTAAGTGGACCACGCCTCGATCTTTGAGATGCCACTTCATATTCTAATAATTAATCTGGGCTATTGGCCAGAACTAGATCCAGCAGTTCAGATTCCGATTGTTGTAAAGTTATATGCCTATATGTAGAAGTAGGATCATGAATATGGCGATTATTGTCTTTTGAAATTCTCTTTAGAGAACTCAAGATCTTCTCCATCCATCTTTTCCGATAATCATGTCTTCATTCTACGATGGCATCAGAGCTTGTAGATCGACGTGTACTTCTGGTGGAGATCCGCTTCAAGGTGACCTTAGCACAAAAGAGGATGCTCCATAGGAGGTTTGACATCGCCCAGGAGTATGAGCTGATGGTCCCGACGAGGTCGGAGGCCATTTATGATCATAGGCTAGATTGGGACCCGCTCTACTAAAGGCATCTGGAATTTGGCCTATGGTTGCCACTACACACCTTCTTCCTGTAGGCGTCTAAAAATACCTATAGGTATCCACACACAGCTCGAGACAGAGAGAAGGTAATGAAGGTCATTATTTAAATCTAAGAGGATTATCCAACGCCGATGAACACATGAAGCGAAACGGTGAACCAAGTGACCCGCATGATCACCGACTGCCATCAAGTGGCCCGCATGTCCATCGGCCACCAAATCGGTGAACCAGGTGGCCCGCGTGCTCACCGGCCATCACCAAGTGGCCCGCATGCTCATCAGCCACCAAATCAGTGAACCAAGTAGCCCGCGTACTCACCGACCTCCACCAAGTGGCCAGCATGCTCATCAGCCACCAAAACAGCGTACTAGTCAACGAAACGACGAAATACGCGTAACGACGAAAGGAGTCAAACCCAACCAAGGAAGCCTCTGGCGACCGGATCGCATCAAAACGATCCGGTCAAGCCAGTGGCTCGGCCATGGGCCGAGCCACCATTTGGTGGCTCAGCCATGGTCGAGCCACCAGATGGCAGTTCGGCCAAAAATCGGTTTTTCGGTTCTTTTATGGATTCTTTCGGGATTTGAGTGTTCCTGGACATTCCAACCGATCTGATACCGTGGTTGTACAGTTGTTAACTGAAGATAAAGAGAAATTCATCAGTCTCATCCAAATAACCACATCCGAGGCCTATAAATATGAGCCATAGGCCTCCATTTTATGGGCATGGACATCAAGAGGGCGAAGCGCTGCCGAATTGGAGAGTGGAGCCACGAATTTATAGCAAGGGTTAGCAGATCTTTGCGAATTCCTATGTATAAAGAGTGGAGTTTGAGAGATCTTAGATACATCCCCTTTTTCCTCTGGATTTAAGCTTGGTCTTAAATCTCAAGAAGAGTCGTGATCTCGCTTGGTCGAGATCACCGCTGCAGCGATTACTTCCTTCATGAAGTGAGAGCTTTGATCAACTTAATCTGTCAACTGGATCTGATTCGCGGCGGTCCATGGATATTAACGTCCACGGCACATACAAAGTTCCCACGCAAGCAGCGAGTGATAAACGTCCATTGTGTTGTTTAACAAGAGTCGTATCTTTTGTATTTTTATTTTATAAGGAGATCTTATAAAAAATCAACTTTTTATTTGAGTTTATTGTAAACGATTAAAGTTGTAATAGATTCAATAACAATAAAAACAACGATTTTTTAACCAAACAAACTGGCGACCACAATGGGAGCTAACAGCTTTGCTGTCGAAGCTGCGTGCCGCAACTAAGGATCCAGATCCCGGTTGAAGAAGTGGTTGAGTACAAATTCGACCAACTGAAGTTCGAGGAGTATCTGTCGTCCTCCTCCTCCAGATCCTCTACCCCTCGCAAGGGCAGGAAGATCAAGGCCCATGCTGCCGTTGAAATCTTTCCTTGCAAAGCCCCTTCAACCTCCAACGAGCCCGGATCTACAGATTTGGACCCTTCCTCTGTCAAGGAGTCAATCGCAGAAGGCACGCCAACCTTATCAAAGAGGGCACGCCAAAAGCAGCGCCAACGACTTGCATGCCGACTTGCTAAGGCTTTGGAGCCTGTTGACGGGATTTGCTATGAGGCGGATCTAAAACGCAGAAGGCACCGAGTGTCCCAGCAATGAATGAATAGCGTATCCTCTAAGGCAACAGCGAATGAATGGATCCAAGTCAAACGAACCCGCTCAACCCTCAAGGAGCGCATTCAGAAGCGTCGCGCCTTGATTGCGCACGCACGAATTCTTGTGCGAGAAGCGCAAAAGCTAAAGCAAAATGAGGTGATTAAGAAGCCATAAAAACCACGCTAAGTCTAGAAACCAAATTCCGAAACGGCATCGACAAAAAGTCAAACAGCATCCGGAACTACACGAATGCGCAAACCACCATCTGGTGGCTCGGCCAAAACTGAGCCACCAAATGGTGGCTCGGCCCAAGCCGAGCCACCATGTGGTGGTTCGCACCGGTTCACACCCGGTTCGGTTCAGTTCACACACGGTCCGATTCGGTTCGCACCCGGTTCACCTCCCGCTATCCCGTTTAAGCCTCCGACAGCCTATGTTTCTGTCCCGATGAATTCCGCACTTCCGGTGAAGCCTCACAACCACGGACTTGTCCTATTTCATGATGAGAATGACGAATCGCCTGGGTCCTTTGCACGAGGATCAAGGCAAAGTTTCGATCAAAGAACGCTTGGGTCCGATAACTGAACCCCGAGCAACCACTCGAGCTAGGGGTCGCACACACCCTCGCAACAAGTCAGAGCCTTCCTATAATGGAAAAACCCCTACACTTGACCGCCTCGGACGATGAATTGAAGTCTAAGAGCCCGTCAAGAATTTGCGCTCCCAAAAGTGTAGCTCCAAATACATGACTCTTAAGAACGCCAATAAGGCAGCAAGCTCTCAGAAGAAAACGTGTTCGTCAGACGACGACGTTATACCTGAAAAGTCGTGCCAACACAAGCTAGGTTGCTCCGGTCATATGACAGTCGAGTTATACTATCGGGCTAGGGGTACAAACAAGTCTCGGAAGAGAAGTACCCGAGAAACAGAATCTCACTGCTCGTGCGTTAAACTAATCAGGGTAGTATTATCAGCGTGTAGCTACCCCAAGGCCGCTCCACAGAGGGTCTCGGTATTTGAGAGGATCTTTAACGGAGCAACTAAGTCCAAGCCAAAACGTTTTCGTAAGATACGATTGGTCGCTCAAGATGACGAACTTCCAAAAGTCACGATTAATATGGCTGATAAGGTGAAGTCGATTCAACCTTCTAGTTCTGATCCGCTCATATCGCATCGTCTAACCTGGTTGTGATCGGGAACCATTAGACAAACAGATTATCAAAGAATACAGAGGGAATTATCCTCGGATAATGAAGCATCAGATGCCAACTCTACAGTCGCTTCAGACAATACAGTATCCAGCCTTAGGGAATCCCGCAAGGCGTTCATGATCAGCACTGAACAAATCACCAAAATTCTTGAGGATGCTCTAACCAAGCAGAAAGAGGCATTCAAAATTGAAATGGAAATGGCTATGCTACGAATGAGGGAAGAGCATGACCAACAAATTCGGGCTCTGTCCAATCAATTCGGTGAATCCATCCGTCACAACCGTGCTGACCAAGTAAGTAGCGATTCAGATGTGAATGGACGTCTCAATGCTAAGAACCCTCCCCTTGATCAGAACACTGGGGGTGGTCTTGTTAGACCCTAGAGGGGGGTGATTAGGGTCTTATTCTAATCTAATCCGATTATATGCTAATTAAAACTAATTAATAAATGTATTCTTGCAAGATAGATATACAAATAATTATAAGTAAGAATATGCAATATAAACAAAGGAATATATCCTAGCAATGAGATATTCTATGAGATATATATGCAAGGATATGCAAATCACACAATGGTAAACAAAATAAACAAGATAGTGGATGGAATAAATGAGCAATGCACAATTGGCGATATAAGATAAATATATAAGCAAATGCGCCAATGACAAACTCAAACACACTCAAATGATCACGGAGTTCGGACCTTCCGTCCTACGTCTCGGCTCCCCACTCCCGGGGAGAAATCCACTATCACAACCCGGTTTGGAAGCCGGAACTTCTACACACCTCACAGTGTCGGTTTTCAATGCTCACCGATCAACATTCACACCTCACACTCTCACTCGGTTTTCTAGCTCACCAAAAACTTTACAACAACACACTCGGTTTTCTAGCTCACCGAAAACCTTACAATCTCACAATATAACAAATGATTTGTTCTCTACAATAGATGAGAACACAATGTAAGCTCACTCTCAGTGATACAATCCCACAATCCAAATATACTATGAATATAAATACAATAAGCTCAATGGTTGTGTGTGTGTAAACAAAGAGAAAATAAGATCAACTAAACTTAATATGAACACTAGCTTAATAAAATAATAATCAAACAATATAAAATATAAAGCTAGATTGAGTTTAGAAAACTTCTCAATAGATCAAGAGTGGAAGGAGAAGAGTTGGATGCTCAAACACTAATAGATGATCTCCTCAAGCTCTTGTGAAATTGATTTCACAAACTCAAACTCTTAAATGCTTAAAAGCTTCTTAAACACTCTTTTAAACAAAAACAAAACAAGCTTAAACCCTTGATAAAATTTTTTAAAATCTTCTCATGGTGTATCAAATGATAAATGCAATGGAGTATAAATAGGGTAAAAGAAAACAACCCCCAAAACCCCCAAAAACCACTAAAAGACAAAATTCAGCAAGTTACCGTTACTGTGCAACGGTAACATTGGCGGTCGACCGTCGAGGTGGACCGCGAGAAGAAAAACTCAAAAACTACTCTCTGGACTATGTACGATCGACCATGGCGGTCGACCTCACTGTAGCACGGTCGACCGTGGCGGTCGACCGCACAGTAGCAACGTGCACAAACAATTTCAGGTTTTGACAGATTCTGAAAATTTGCGTATCTGATTTTGTAAAATTAATTAAAAATAGTAAATCAACTCCAAAAATCATGAAATATTTTGAAAAGGTTCTAGACATACAGATGAACAAGTTAGAGAAAGAATTTCAGAAAAATCACTTCCCAGTTGATAGAAATAAATGTTTTAATACAGATAAATAGTTTCTAAAAATCTGCTGAAAACTCGTTTTTGTAAATTCAATTGAAAATAACAAAACAACTCCAAAATTAGTAAAACTTTGGAAAATGTTTGCATATATGAATATAAACATGTAAACAAAAAATTTTTGCAAATTGCATTTATCAATTGTGAAAACTTATGTATTTTGCAAGTATGTCCAAAACATGAAAAGTTGATAGACATGAAATTTGATGTTTTGACATAAACACAACTTAGAAGCATTTTCAAATGTTCTTATAGACTTAATAAAAGATGTATATCATTGTTGTTAAGTCCATAAACCAAGAAAACAATATTTTCATAAAATTCCATATTCTATGTAAACATGAAAACCAAAAACCAAACCTTGTGTATATATATAACTATATATATATAAACCAAAAACGTGTATGTGTGTATATGATTGAGCTTAAAGTACTAACACACATAACATAAAACCTAAACTAAATTACCCAAGATTGATCTTGATCTTCAATGTAGCTCAACTTGGTACACTATGCGGATGAAGCTTGAACTTGGATCTTCAATTTGAATAGTATAGATTCACTCCATAATTCCGCCAACCTCCATTGGATATGATCGTTGAAGCTCTATTCCATCCATCTTCCAACATATTGTTTGCCTAGAATAGATACAAAAATACAAACACTAGACAAAAAATATTAGTTGTAAATTGTTTGTTAAACATCATTAAAACAAGAAGACCAACAGGTTCCACTGAAGACAACAACACCAGGGGTAGTCCCGTCGATGATAACAACACTAGGGGTGGCCTCATTGTCCCTCTCACAAATCGTCCGAAGTATGATAGAGATGAGGACGAGAAAATAAAAGAACTCGAAAGTAAAATCAACGCTCTAATGTCTATTAGCCCTTATGTTTTGATGATGTTTTACAACCACCATTATCGGTACTAATAGCTTATTAAGTGTAAATGTAGTAAATTCATTTATCAAGCTTGTTAGTGCCACAAATGGAGGATTGGATGGAATATACGCTACAACGATGATATCCAAAGGAGGAGGAGGTATAGTGATGAAGCAATGTTATTTCAAGAACAACAAATTCATATAAAAGCTTCATCCAAACTCAAGCTATATCAAGACTCAAGAATTGTATTCTATGTGAGGATATTAGTTAGTTTTTATTCTCTCTCTAGTATTAGAATGTAGGCAAAGAGTTATTGATTTCACTTGAAGCTATTGGGACTCACACACACATTTTCATACTTATGCTTTTAAGTGTTTTTCACAAAATACTATTTTTCACAAGTATGAGGACCTATCTGCAAAATTCTTTTTTTAAACAGTTTGTTTTTAGTATTAAAAATATTTTACAAAGTTTCATAATTTTTAGAGGTCAAATAAATATTTTCTAAATAATTCTGTTTGAGTCAAAATACTGTTCTGGAATGTATCTGAATGCGGTCGACCGCACCGGTCAACCGCACTTAAGATCATTCGTCACTGGACTCCACAGAGTTTGTCGGTCGACCGGTGCGGTCGACCGAAAGCTCGATTTTTCTATCGGTCGACCGCACCGGTCGACCGATAAAGTCTCTGTCTGTTTTTTATGTTTTCAAAGCTGCTCGCGGTCGACCGGATTTTCCGTCGATCGACCGAATTCATCATTTCGGTCGACTGAACGTTCTGGCGGTCAACCGAAAGTTTATTCGGTCAACCGAGACTTTTTCAAACGGTCGTTTGCCTTGTTTACTGTGCTATCACTTAACCGTGTTTGGCACAGTCTGAGGCACAGTCTGTGTAGGAGATTATTTTCTTAATTGGGAAGATTGGGTTGTGATTTTAAAATGATTAATCTCTCCTATTTAAACCCAGACTTCTTCTTCTTCCCAGTTGCCCTAACTTTTGCAAAACCAGAGAGACGCTGTTCTTCCTGAGAAAAATTTTCAAAACCTGTTTCTCTGTGTTTTGTGTGTGTTCACTTCCCAGCTTCAGTATTCTTTCTCTTTGCCATATGGACTTGTAAAGAGAGAGTTTTGCACTATTTCTACTACTTTGTGAGTGTGATCTTGTGTAGATCAACTGTGAGGGAGTGTGATCTGTTGAGATCAACTGTGTAGTGTGAGATCGTGAGGGGATCGCTGTGTAGACGAAGTTCCGGCTTCCAAACCGGGTGTGTAGTGGATTTCTCCTCGAGAGTGGGGAGCGGGGACGTAGTGTTAAATATCACATCTCCATGATAATGTTTTGATGATAACAATTTATACAATGTGTGTGCACTAACTTTTATATGCAGATTTTAATATCAGAATATGTGAAAAGTGCAAGTTGATTTCAAGGCATCTTGAAGTGAAGAAAATGAAGAACAAATGAGATAATGTATTTTATATTTTCTTTACTTAGAATTATTGTACAAGCCTTGATCACACACATGCACACACACATAATTTTAGAACACACTAACACAGGCTTAGTGTGTTGGTTAACTATAGAAATCCCCTATGTTAACCATTAGAATAATAGTTAAAAACTTGATTATAAAAACTCTTTATAGCTGAATTTTTACTCTTAGTAGTCGACTAATTAGAATAGTAGTCGACTACTCATGTATAAAATGCAAATATATGTTTCTGTCAATTTACAGTATAGTCGACTAATAGTAATTATAGTCGACTACTCAGGTGTTTGACAGAAACATAAGTTTCTGATATTTTACAGTGTAGTCGACTAATCAACATTATAGTCGACTACTGAACTCAAATTTCATTTTATAAGCTTCTGTCAAAATACAGTGTAGTCGACTAATGAGCATTATAGTCGACTACTGAGAAGAATTTCCGAAAACACAGAGTCTGTTTGAACTCAGTGTAGTCGACTAATGTCAACAGTAGTCGACTACAGATACAGTTTTTCCAGTTTTCAAAGTTTGAATATGTGACTGTTTATAGCCGTTTTTAAACATTTTTAAAGTTTAAAAATTTTTCTTTTTATGGGCTATAAATAGGTTATGTGTTCAGAAAAATTGCACAGACATATACACCCATAAGCTTTGATCTTTGTGCAATTTTTCAAGTGAAAAACATTCAGATTTTGAGAAAAAGAAGAGTTTCTGAAATTGCCTTTAAACATTCATCAAATACTTTTCATTTAGGTAATTTACAGAGATTAAAAGAGTCATAAGCCACTGCTGCACTTCATTACACATTCAAGGCTTATAGGATCAATTGTGTTATTGCTTCAAAAGGATTTCTCTCGGGTTTGAGAGGGTTGATCTCTTGGTGTAGAGATTGGTGTTCAAATTGACAAGGTGTTTGTCAATTGGTGTTGCAATTTGCAGGGACTTGTAAATTGGTCAGGTTTGCTTTTGATTTTGTAAGTTTATTCAAAATCATAGTGGAAACTCTCAAGCGGGATTTGCTTGGGGACTAGATGTACACCGGATTGGTGGAACCAGTATAAAATCCTTGTGTTTGTGATTGTGATTTTCTGAGATTGCTATTTTTCATTGCAATTTATAATATACTTTGCATAACTTTTAAAAGAACACTATTCACCCCCCCTCTAGTGTTCAAGTGTATCTATTTCAGATCCTACATTTGGTATCAGAGCAAGGTGAAAGATGGCATCTCCAAATACATCACAATTCAAAGTAGGTCACTCTACAAATCGTCCTCCAATGTTCGATGGATTGAACTACAACTATTGGAAGTGCCGAATAAAGATTTACCTTCAATAAATTGGATACGAACTTTGGAACATTGTGGAAACTAAATATGAGAAGCCAACAACTCCTTTCGCGGAATGGACTACATCTCAAAGGAACAATGCAAATTTGGATTCTAAAGCCATGAATGCCTTATTTTGTGCACTCGACAAGAATGAGTTTAATAGGGTGTCAACGGCCACATCCGCATATGATATTTGGCACACACTCGAGGTAACTCATGACGGTACAAATAAAGTTAAAGAATCTAAAATTTCTATTCTTGTGCACAGATTTGAATTATTCAAGATGAAGGAAAATGAGACTATTGGAGAAATGTTCATAAGATTCACCGATATCACAAATTCTCTCATTGGTCTTGGAAAAACATATACTCAAGTGAAGATGGTAAGAAAGATACTTCGTTCACTCACTCTACAATGGGAAAAGAAAGTTACCGCAATTGAAGAAGCCAATGATTTGTCAACTCTTACGGTTGAAAATCTTATTAGCAATCTTATGGCATATGAAGTTCAACTTGAAGATAGAAAGAATAATGAAGAATCAAAGAACAAGAAAGTTCTTGCATTCAATACCACTTCCGATAAAGAAGATTCAGATGATGATGATGAAGAAATGGGAATGTTTGCACGAAAATTTCGAAAGTTTATAAAACAAGGTAATTTTAAATCTAAAAGTTCAAATTCAAATAACCATGTTTGTTTTAAGTGTAATAAACCAGGACATTTGAAGAAGGATTGTCCAATGTTGAAGAATAAGCAAAAATCAAGTTATTTCAACAACTTCAACAACATTCAAAATAACAAGAAAAGGAAAGCAATGGCAGTCACTTGGGATGATAGTGATGAGTCATCCTCAGATGAAGAAATTGAAGAAAAAGAAAGTGCTCACATGTATTTCATGGCACAAGATGAAGTAAGTGAAAATGAAGAACTTTTAGATGCTTTCAATGAATTATATGAAACTTTTGTGAGATTAAAAACTTCACGTAATTTTCTTAAAGGTGAAAATAAAAGATTACTTGAAAAAATTTCTGATTTAAATTCCTCTACTTTTTCTAATTCTCAAATAATTGAATTGAAAGAAGAAAATTTTTCTTTACTTAAAGAAAATGATTGTTTATCTAATGAAAATAAATATTTAAAATCAGAATGTAATGATTTAAATATTCGTATTAACAATTTAGAAAAAGATATTTCTTCTTTTAAATCAAGATATGAAGATATATGTCTAAATGTAAGCAAATTTAATAAAGGAAAAGAAAATCTTAATAATATTCTTTCTTTTCAAAGAGAATCATAAAAGACAAAAGGATTAGGTTTTCAATGTATTAAAAATAAATCAAAGAAAACAATTTTTGTAAAACCTTCTCATGATTTGTATGATTATAGAACTGAAAATTTGTGTAAAAAGAAATCAAAATTATTTTCTATTTGGGTTCCAAAAGAATTATCTTCTTTACATAAGAATTTTTATATTTCTGATTTTATTAAAAATATTTGTTTATCATCTAATTATTTAGGCAAATCAAACTCTTCATGGGTTTGGTTTCCTAAAAGCTAATTTAAAGGACCCAACATAGTATGGGTACCAAAATATAAATGTTTATTATTTCAGGTACCCAAGAAAGATAGGTGGATTTTGGATAGTGGTTGCTCCAAACACATGACTGGAAACATACAATTGTTGTCATCTTTTCAAAACAAAGATGGTGGTACCGTCACTTTTGGAGATAACAACAAAGGAAAAATCATCGGTATTGGATCTGTCGGTAATCCAAACAAACCTATCATTGATAATGTTCTTTTAGTTGATGGTCTTAAACATAATTTACTAAGTATTAGTCAACTTTGTGATAAAGGTTTTAAAATTGTTTTTGAAAAAGAATCATGCTTAATTTATGATATTGATTTAAAAACTATTATTTTTAAAGGTTATAGAAAGAATAACATCTATGTGTTATCTATGAATAATATTTCAAATGAACATTGTCTTATTGCATCATCTAATGATTCTATTTTATGGCATAAACGTTTTGGACATGTTAATTTTAAATATATATCTAAGATTTCTAAAAATTGATTCAGTAAATGGTTTACCTAAGATGTCTTTTAAAAATAATTTTTGTGATGCATGTCAAAAAGGAAAAATGCACAAATCTTCTTTTAAATCTAAAAATGTAATATCTACAACTAGACCATTAGAATTAATTCATATAGATCTTTTTGGTCCATCAAGAGTTGCATCTTTAAATGGAAGTAGATATGCATTTTTTCTTGTTGATGATTTTTCTAGATTTACATGGGTAATTTTTCGTAAAAATAAAAATGATGCTTTTAATGAATTTTCAATATTTTGCAAAAGAATTCAAAATCAAAAATCTACATCTATTATCTCTATTCGTAGTGATCATGGAGGAGAATTTGAAAATGAATTATTTGCAAATTATTGTGACAAACATGGTATATCACATACTTTTTCTTTTCCTCGTGCAGCTCCACAAAACGGAGTTATAGAAAGGAAAAATAGAACTTTACAAGAATGTGCTAGAACCATGTTATGTGATAGTAATTTACCTAAATATTTTTGGGCAGAAGCTGTATCAACAGCTTGTTATGTTTTAAATAGAGTTTTATTAAGACCTTTTTTAAAGAAAACCTCTTATGAATTATTTTATAACAAAATTCCTAAAGTTTCTTACTTTAAAGTTTTTGGTTGTAAATATTTTATTTTAAACACAAAAGATAATTTAGATAAATTTGATTCTAAATCCGATGAAGGAATTTTTGTTGGATATTCTAATCATAGTAAAGCATACAGAATATATAACAAAAGAACACTAGTTATTGAAGAATCCTTACATGTTTCTTTTGATGAAAATTTTTCAAAAATACCTATTATATTAAATAATGATGATGATATAATTGATACTATTCATGATACTCCAATGTTAGATATTACAAAAGATGATAAAATACAAAATGATTTACCTAAAGATTTTGTAGAAGTTAGAAATCATCCACATGATTTAATTATTGGAAATATTTCAGATAAAGTAACTACAAGATCTTATTTTAATTTGATTGCTCATAATGCTTTTATTTCAACTATTGAACCTAAAAATATAAAAGAATCACTTCTTGATGATTCATGGATAATTGCTATGCAAGATGAACTTAATCAATTTACTAGAAACAATGTTTGGGATCTTATACCTAGACCACAAAATAAATCCATTATTGGAACAAAATGGATTTTTAGAAACAAATTAGATGAATTTGGTCAAGTTGTTAGAAACAAAGCTAGATTAATTGCTCAAGGTTATAATCAAGAAGAAGGAATTGATTATGATGAAACTTATGCACCTGTTGCACGATTAGAATCAATTAGGATTTTACTTGCATTTGCATGTTTTATGAATTTTAAATTATTTCAAATGGATGTTAAAAGTGCTTTTCTAAATGGTTTTATAAAAGAAGAAGTTTTTGTAGAACAACCTCCAGGTTTTAAACATGAAAGTTTTCCAAATCATGTTTTTAAACTTAAGAAAGCATTATATGGTCTTAAACAAGCACCTCGTGCTTGGTATGATAGATTAAAGAAATTTCTTTTAACTTCTGGTTTTGAAATTGGAAAAGTTGATTCAACATTATTTATTAAGAAAATAAACATAGATATATTACCAATTCAAATTTATGTAGATGATATTATTTTTGGGTCTACTAACAACAATCTTTGTCAAGAATTTGCTAAGACTATGCAGGATGAATTTGAAATGAGTCATATGGGTGAATTAAATTTCTTCCTTGGACTACAAATTAAACAATTGAAAGAAGGAATATTCATCAATCAAAGCAAGTATGCAAAAGATTTACTCAAACGATTTGGATTGGAAAATTCATCAAGCAAACCAACACCAATGAGCACCACTACATCACTTGACAAAGATGAAAATGGTAAGAATGTTGATCAAAAGCTCTATCGAGGTATGATTGGATCACTTCTTTACATTACTGCAAGTAGACCTGATATAATGTTTAGTGTATGTTTATGTGCAAGATTTCAATCTAATCCTAAAGAATCTCATCTTAAAGCAATAAAAAGAATTTTTAGATATATTAAAGATACTACAAATTATGGTTTATTTTATCCTAAAAATAGTTCTTTTGATTTAATATCATATAGTGATGCTAATTTTGCCGGATGTAAATCTGATAGAAAAAGTACAAGTGGAACATGTCATTTCTTAGGACATTCACTTGTATCTTGGTTTAGTAAAAAGCAAAATTCAGTGTCATTATCAACAACTGAAGCTGAATATATTGCTGCAAGTCTTGCATGTGCACAAATATTATGGATGAAACAAACTTTAACTGATTATGGCATAAATTGTCCCATATCATCTATTATGTGTGACAATTCTAGTGCAATTAATTTATCTAAAAATCCTATTCAACACTCACGTACAAAACACATTGATATTAGACATTATTTTTTACGTGATCATGTGCTTAAAGGTGACATTTCATTAGAATTTATACCTACAGATAAACAAATTGTAGATATATTAACAAAACCCCTAAAAGAAGAAATTTATGTTAAATTAAGAAGGGAATTAGGTATATGTTCATTTGAAGATTTAAATTAAGTTTTAAAACAATCAAATAAACATGTATACTATAATTAATCGACTAATTTGACTTATAGTCGACTACATGCACAAGTAGTACAAAGAATTTTTTCTGAAAATTACAGTGTAGTCGACTACTTACCTTTATAGTCGACTACTCAATGTTAAAATCTTAAAAATCAACTTTCTGTTGTTTACAGTGTAGTCGACTACAATACAGATTAGTCGACTACTCTGAATTAAAAACTGAATCTAATCTTTCTGTCGAGTACAGTGTAGTCGACTACTCTCACTATTAGTCGACTACTGATCCTGTATTTTAAGTTTTACAATTTTTTAAAAGCTTATTGGATTTCCAAACCAAAAACCCAAGACCCATACCCGTTTCACTTAAATAAAATCAATCTCAACCATTCATTTTTAACTCCATCAATCCTAACCATACATTTAAGATCGAATCTCAACCTTACACTTAAATTACTATCAAATCTCAACCATACATAATGTTTTATTCTTAAAAGATAAAGTTAAAAACAAAAACTACTTTCTAACTTCTCCCAAAGCCGAAACCCCATCTTCCTCTTCAGTTTCATCGATTCCAGGTTAGGGCTTTTCTTATTTTTCAATTTTTCTTCATCAATTTCTTCAAATATTTCATTTTTGTCAAGTATCCAGGCTCTGTAGTCGACTATTTCAGCCTTTAGTCGACTAATCTAGGGTTTTCTACAGTTTTGAGGTATCATTCTAATCTTGATCTTTACATCTTTAGCAATTTATCTATCTAATCATGTCTAGATCTAAGAAAGCTAAGCAAACCCATACCTCTGTCAATGATGAAATCATCATATATTTAAAAAGTCCTGATTTATTTGAAGAATTTAATAAATTATCAACTTTTAAAGTTCTTCCAGGACGATTTGTGAAGTTTGATGATTTTATTCCCTGGAACTTTGGTTCATATTTTGAAAATGTGGGATTGCTTGAGTTATTTTCTGCTGAAAATAGGAAACCCACATATCCGTTTCTTGTGCAACTGTTCTATACAAATATAAAACGTGTGGGAAATATTGATGGCTCAGAAAAACTAAAAACTCTTGTTAAAGGAATTGAAATTGACTTAACTACAAAGTCA
>BQKN01063113.1:0-11397 GCA_022839385.1 Asparagus kiusianus
TGGAAGTGTTGCGATCGGAGCAACTTTAAGGAAGATGGAGTTTAAACTCCTTGATGGATTTAAGATTGACATTAAAAAAGGTTTAGTCAAAAAAAATGTGCAAGAGTTTTAAACTTTAGTAGCACATTTTATAAGAGTTCTAGAGCTGGGGGTATCCCCTGCGTTCATATCCTTAGATAGGGCTGCGTATTTTTGGAAGGACGCAACTCCAAACTGCTGCGTTCGGGTTGAACGCAACTCCAGATTGCTGCGTTGAACGCAACTCCAGATTGCTGCGTTCGGGTTTGGTTTGTTTTTGAACGCAGGGTCTTGTCCTGCGTCTTGTCAGAAGCCCAAGCGGCTATAATGATGACGAAGAGACCATATTAGGACGGGAGTCTTGGAACTCTGCCCCTTCATTATTAATTCTTTATAAATAGGGCTGATTGGTCACGTCAAGGGCCTTAACGTTTAAACTCCCTTCTTGAACTCAGAAACGAGTTTCTTCTCGTTAATTCCTCTAAGATTCGACTTCGTTCTCTAGCCATGGCTCCCAAGAGATCTCATGAGCAGATGGCGAACATTGTCCCGCCATCGAAGGGTGCTTCTAGGTCCACCTCAGGACCGTCGTCAACGCCTCCAGCGTCTGGTCATCGAGGTAATCCTCGTTTTCTTCTTCACGTTTAAGCATTCCTTTTTTTTTTGACCAGTGCTCTTGAAATTCCCTGACTGGGCTTTGGTTGATGACGACGAACAAAGTTCGTCTCTTTGATCTTACAAAGAATTTGTATGTTTCTTGATGAAAACTGTTCATCTTCTTGATTTTGGACCTTGAAAGAAGTTCTTGTGTCCATTGTTGTGAAGAAGAACATAATCCTCATTGTGGATCACACGGGGGAAATTCTGTGTTTGTGATAAGAATTGTTTTGATCTTGAACGTAAAGCAGAACTTTTTGTGTTTGATGATAGGATAAAAAGTTGATCCCTTAATCAAGAAAGAGTCCAACGCAAGCCTAAATTCCTTGCGTTCAAATTGATTTTGACGTAGGTCTGAATTGCTGCGTTCTGAGATTCTGACGCAAGTTTAGTCTAAATTCAGTTGCTTGGGGACTTACTGAATTTATGCTGGCTCTGTTGACAGGTGGGGCTCGTGCTGCTGAGCCTATTATTGTCTCTGATGATGAGGAGGAAAGATTGCCCCAGGAAGACGCTCCTCTCATTCCACCCATCTCCGTAATCTTCCCTCGTGAGAACTTCGAACGGGTGAGTGATGATACCGTTCGTCTGTTGCCTAATAGCGTTCTTTTCCTCTCTAGTGGTAAGGCAAGCCTTCTGCACCGTGATGCACGGGTGGGGCTCTTTCCTTGAATTTCAAGCGCCTATCATAGAAGGATTAAATGCTCTTGCGGAGATCAACCCCGTTTATGCCAAACGTTTTGGCGAGACGATACGCCGATACTCGGGGGCTGCTCGTTATCTAGAGGAGTTGCAGCACACAGACTTGGAGTATAAAGTTCGAGATGCTATCAGAGGAGCTAGGTTGGAGGCGGCAATTGTTGATAGGGTCCGAGCTTTGAACACTTCAGAGAAGAAGGCTCGTATTAGGGACTTGCAGAAACAACGTCGCCAAGCCAGGATCAAGCTGAATGCAGGGGATATAACTCAGGAAGAGTTCATCCTTGGGGACGCTACTTTAGCATCCGAAGTTCAAACTGAGAAGGAGGCTCTTGAAGTGCTGAAACAGGAGGCCTCTGCTGCTGCTGCAGTCTCTGATACTGAGTTTGAGAAGAGAGTTAGAGAGGAGGTGCTGGCGAAGCACGAAAAATCCATATCGAATACAGAAGCTCATCTCATGAGCTTCTCTTTACTTTGAACCCCAGCCACTCCCATCTTTTTGTGTTTTGATTTTGTAATAACTCTAGGTTATTTCTTCAAACACTTGTTATCTGCATACTATGAACTGTTGTTGCTTTTCCTTACATCTTCTGTGTTTGTCTAAGATGTTATAGTCTTCATTGTGATGTTGAAATCTTTTGAAAATTATTTCCTTGCGCTTGAATGACTTGAACGCAAGCCTATTTGCATTTCACCAGGCAACTTCAGGACTTGGGTTGTAATTGTTTAGTCTTGATGATAGATTTAATGCCTTTCAGCTTGTAGAGCATTTTCTGGAAGTTGAAATTATCATGTTGTGCGTTCGTTGGTGGGAGCGCAGTTGTAGACTTGTTCTGAACGCAGCCATAAGACTTGCGTTCGGGTGGGCTGAACACAGCTGCAACGGTATTTGAAACGCAGTCATAAACTTGTTCTGAACGCAGCTGTATTTGAAACGCAGCTGTAAACTTGTTCTGAACGCAGCTGTATTTGAAACGCAGCTGTAGACTTGTTCTGAACGCAGCTGTAGGACTTGCGTTCAGGGGAGTTGAACGCAATAAAAATTAGGACTTTTTCACCAAACAGACTATGCTGATAGCTATCTGGAAACAATTGGAAAATTCCTTTATTATAATGATCTTTAAATCGTCAGAGGTGTAATGTTAACTTGACGGCATACAAAGTAGGAGAACAATTTATTAATAATCAACCCCCAGTTAGACTTGAGAGCCTTGCAGATTAAGGGTAATACTTCTTGAGGAATTTCCCATTAATTGGCATCATAAGTCTATCGCCTTTCTTATTAATGAGACGGTAGGCTCCGTTGGAGTAGACTGTCTCTATGACAAAAGGTCCCTCCCATTTGGGATTGAATTTCCCTTTGGTTTTGTGAGTCATCACCATAGGTCGTCGATTAGCCAAAACTAGATCGCCTTTCCTGAAGACCCGTTCTTTAACCTTTTTGTTGTAGGCTTTAGAAATACGGGCTTGATATAATTCAATCTGCTGTTGAGCCTGAAGTCGCTTGTCATCTAGGGCTTCAAGTTCTTACAAACGTCGCTGATGTTTTTCTTCATCTGTAAGTCCCGTTGTAATCGCGACTCTCAGAGAAGGGATCTGAATCTCGAGTGGTAGTACTGCTTCACAACCGTATACTAGAGAGAATGGCGTAGCTCTGGTAGAGGTTCTCACTGTTGTTCGGTATGCCCATAAGCACTCACCGAGTCTTTCGTCCCAATCGCGTCGGCTTTTAGAAACGAATTTCTTAAGAAGCTTCACGATGGTTTTGTTGAAGGCTTCCGCAAGACCATTCGCTGGTGGATAATATGCCGTAGATGCTACACTTTGGATCCTGAATTTATCACAAAATCTCTGGAATCCGAAGCTGACAAATTGTGTCCCATTGTCGTGCACTATTCGTCTCGGAACTCCAAAATGGTAGACGACATGATGTTTGATGAACTTAATCACATTTGAAGTCTTGACTTCTTTTAGCGGGATTGCTTCCGCCCATTTGGAGAAATAATCGGTCACGGCCAAAATGAACCGATGTCCCTTAGAAGTCGGAGGAGAAATCGGACCGACGATATCCATACCCCATGCCTCAAATGGCCAGGATGCAGATGTAGGGTGTAAATATCCCGGTGCTTGGTGGATAAAATCCCCATGAATCTGACATTCATGACAATGTTTAGCATGGTCTGCCGCATCTGAAAACATTTTTGGCCAGTAATACCCGATTCTTCGGAGACGATCGCCCAGTTTGGCTCCTGGCTGATGAGCTCCGCACATTCCTTCATGAGCTTCCTTTAGGGCCTCTTTTGCTTCTTTTCGAGAGAGGCACCTAAGCAAAACTCCGTCATGCGATTTACGATACAAGGTTTGCGAAATTGCGTCATAATAGAATTGGAGAGCCTTTCGCTTGATAGTGGCCGCTTCCTTGGGATCCTCAGGTAAGATTCCATATATGGCATAGTCGATGTACGGAAATCGCCAATCTCTGGCTTCTAATTCCATTGAGGTCGCACAGACTTCTTCTGTCGTTGCCTTATCTGAGTTTTCCTCTTTAGGAATTTTGGAGCAGTACAATTCACGCCCTGTGACTGGGATTGTTGTCTCAGCCCCTGGCGGTAATGCCAAAGAAGTTGCCAATGAGGCTAAAGCGTCCGCGTAAGCGTTCTTAGCTCGTGGAATGTAGTCAATAAAGAATCCTTCAAATTTCTTAGCTTGCTTCAGCACTGCGAAGTAGTACGGGATTAAGTCCTCATGACGCACTTCGTACTCCCCTCGAACTTGATTCACGATGAGTTGAGAGTCACCGTAAGCCTCGAGATGTCGAATGTTAAGTTCTTCGGCCAATTGCATTCCTAGCAACAGAGCATTATATTCCGCCACATTGTTGGTGCAAGGCTCGATTAGGGAAAATCCTCTGGGGATCACGTGACCACTTGGAGATATGAACACCATCCCAACTCCCGCAGTAATTGCTCCATGAGGATTTGCTCTAGATGCACCGTCGAAGAACAGTTTCCAAATTTGCGTAGATTCTCGGGTAACACAAGCTTTGGCGATTTCATCAGGCAACCCTTCATACAATTTGGATGTCCCTGTCACCGGGTGATCAGCTAAAAAGTCTGCCAACGCTTGACCTTTGACCACTTTTTGAGGCATGAATTGCATGTCGTATTGCGATAAGAGAATGGCCCATTTTGCTAGTCGGCAGTTTAAAGATGATGGCTTAGTCATTAGGACTCTCAAGGGATTCACCTTGGAGATGACGTGAATTGTCTGTCCAATAAGATAATGTCGCATCTTTTGAATCGCGAATACCAAAGCGAGACATTCTTTTTCAACTGGATTGTATCGGTGTTCAGCTCCCATCATAGTCCTGCTTAGGTAATAGATGGCTTGCTCTTGACCTTGATCATTGTTCTGGGCTAACAAGGCTCCCAGAGAGTGTTCCATGGCTCTCACATATAGCAGGAATGGCTTGCCTGATATTGGAGCTACAAGAACTGGCGGTTGAGTAAGATATCTCTTAATCTCTTCGAACGCTTTTTGACATTCCCTATCCCAAACAAAGGATACTCCTTTCTTCATGAGCTTAGAGAAAGGCTGGCAACGCCCCGAAAGATTAGATATGAATCTCCGGATGTAGGCCAATCTCCCTTGTAGACTTCGGAGTTCTTTCAGACTCTTCGGAGGTGGCATGTCTTGGATGGCGCGGATCTTCTCTGGATCCAGAGAAATTCCCTTAGACGTGACAATAAATCCCAGGAATTTTCCGCTTGAGACCCCAAGGAAAGATTTTGTCGGGTTCATCTTCAGTTGATGTGTTCGCATGATATCGAACATAGTCTTCAAATCCGTAAGATGATCACCTTTACATTGGCTTTTCACAGCTATGTCATCAACGTAGCACTCTATCGTCTTACGCAGATGTTCGTGGAAGATGGAGTTCATTGCACGTTGATAAGTTGCGCCTGCATTTTTCAAGCCGAAGGGCATCACTGTGTAGCAATACACCCCCAGTGGTGTTCTGAATGCAGTATGTCTCTCGTCGTCTGGGTGCATCTTGATTTGATTATACCCAGAGAACACATCCATAAAGGACATTCTTTCATATCCGCAGGTGTTATCGATCATAACATCCGTGATAGGAAGCGGGAACTCGTCTTTTGGACAAGCTGCGTTAAGGTCACGAAAATCGATGCATATGCGGACCTTACCGTTTTTCTTAAGGACTGGAACAATGTTGGCTACCCAGTCCGGGTGTTGTTCTTCCCTCACAAAGCCTGAGTCTATGAGCTTCTTCACTTCGGACTCAATTGCTTCCATGATCTCGGGACGAAACCGACGTTGTTGTTGTTTAACGGGTTTGGCATCCGGATCAATGTTAAGACGATGCATGGCCACTTTTGGGTCGAGACCCGGCATATCCTCATAATTCCAGGCGAAGACATCTATATATTCTCGGACGAGAGATATAAGGTCCTCTTTTTCGGATGATGATAAATTTTCAGCTATAAAGATAGGCTTAGGGTCAGATTCATCCCCCATGTTGACCTGGATTACTTTATCTTCGGTGGGCGGTTCGCGTTGTTCAAAACGCATATCCCACAAAATGTTAAGACGTTTGATCCAAGGGTCGTCGGTCGACTCGATTAACTCTTCATCTCCCTCTGCGTCTTCATCTGGGTGACTAGTTGACACCATGTTCACAGTCAAGCCTTTAAAGAAAGGTCCGACGCTGACGTCAGATTCACAGGAGGATGTTCCAGATGAATGATTTTGCCGCAGGTAATTACTGATTTCATTTTCTGAGGCAGGAGGCGTTGTGACATAGCCCAAGCCTCTTCTGGTCTTTTGATAATAATCCGGCGGTTTTCCTTCGGGAGTGAGAGACATTCGAATTGGTGTTCGTCTTCCTTTCCCAAAGTTTAAACCTTGTTTTTCGTTAAAGTTGTACCCCATCTGTTTCATTAGTTGGACGGAGTTAGGTTCGTGATAATGGAATTGAGGCACTCCATCATCCTCTTCAGAACTTCCCCATTTGAGTGGTTCGGGTTTAACTTTACCGAAATGAATCGGCTTCTACCTTTTCCTTCTAGGCGGAACTTTGAAGAAAGCCTTTTGTGCATTTTCGACTTCTTCGTCTGAAGCGAAAGGTGGTTTAACTGGCAATGTGAGAGATGTTTCCGCACAAAGCGTGCGCCATGAATCGGTACCTGTTTGTTCAACTTTAAATGAATCATCAGACAAGTACGCCAAAATAAAATCTTCATTAATGCACCACTCGCCCTCACTCGGTACATTATTATTGTTCTCAACTGCACTCATTACATCAAAGTTCAATTCCCATGGACAATCTCCCTCGGGATCTGGCTCGACGTCCGCTTCGTTGCCGCTGTCAACATCTTCTTTCTCTTGCGATTCCGAATAGAAGACCGAATCTGTGTGGAAATTTTCTACTCCTCTGAAAGGGTATTTTTTCGCAATCAGGGTTCGAACTTTGTCTTCATCGTTAACATACTTCATAACTTGATGTAGAGTAGATGGGACAATGCGGTTAGCATGTATCCATGGGCGTCCTAGTAAGAGATTATAAGACGTGTCTGCATCGATGATATAACAAGTTACTTCTGACTTGAGGTCTCCAATTTGACATCTAAGCTTGAGCTTTCCCAGAGGTCGGGTGCTATTAGCATTGAACCCGAAAATGGTAGTTTGAGTAGCGTTCAGCCGATGCATGGGAATCCCTATGACTTGCATAACTCTGTATGGCATGATACTGAGTGCTGAGCCTGGGTCAACTTGAACGCGGCTGATCTCTGATGATCCGATGTACCCTGTATAATACAGGGGTCTATCGTGCTTGTGCTGGACCTGCATATCTTCCTGAGTAAAAGATATGCATGGTAGACTTCTTGTCGCTTGCAGACATTGTAGACACGATTGATCTTCGGATGCTTCAGGAATCGGGGTAACTTGAGTGATGAAACTCTCCGTGTTCTTCAAAGCTTCGATCAGAGCTTCCTTGGTAGTTTTAGACAACCTCAATAGCTCATATAAAGTAATCCTGGCGGGTATGTTGGCCAGCTGTGCCATGACATTGAATTGGAAAGGCTCGCTTGACTCCCCACGCTCCTGGTGAAGATTTCTATTGAAACGAAGCTCTTTCTGCTTTCCTTTATCCATGGGCTTCTTTGGTGCAGAACCCCCAGCGTCCTGCAGCTGTTCTTCAGTTTCTTGAGGATTCTGGGTGTAGTCCCTCAAGTAAGTCTTTTCTGACCGAGTACCAGCGTTGTCTCCTGGGTATGCTGCCAGGACAATCCTCTCTTCCTCTGAATCAGTGAGAGGTTTGAGATGGTCATCATTCTCGGTCATGGAGGGGCTAATCATGTTGGATGATTTAGCCTTGTCTCTTTTCTTCTTGGACGAGGTATTCGCCCAATGTTGATCTTTAATCAAGTCAGGATGGACCCACATGATCTCTCCTTTTGGGGTAGAGAGAGGTATCAACCCCCTGCCTTTCTGATTATGCATGTCGTTATTCTTCAAGTGTATTTCCCCTTTGGGAATGGAGACTACACCATTCGCGGTTGCCACTGGAGGGAAGTCACCAAATTGGACTGCTATCATGTTGGTAGATACAGTCTTTTGCTCCGGCTTCAGAGTAAGCACGTTAGCATTCACCAGATTTTGCAAGATATCCTTGAACACATAGCATTTTCTGGTAGGATATCCCAAGAACCTATGATAGCGACAGTAATTGGGGTCATCTACCTTCCCTGCTTCGTCTGGCTTTCTGATTTCAGGCAACTGCAGCTTGTTGTTCTTTCGAAGTAATTGGAACAGGGTGTCCACATGCTCTTCTTTGAATGAATACTGCTTGGGTGCTCTCTGTTGATTTGGTGTCTTGCCTTGCTGGGTAGGCAGTGGTACTCGTGTGTAGTCCGCTGCTAGAGTCTCTTTCCCCTTAGACCGCTGGGCATTGTTCTGATTGCGTTGTTGTTGCGGCTTGGGTTGTGGCTCTTCTTCAGCTTTCATTCGAGCAACAATCTCTTCGGCTTGTTCCCCTTGCGACACCAGTTGTCTCCAGGAACGACACTCTGCTACCCCCATCTGGGCAAGGAGCTGAGTCTGCAGATTGTGCCTGCAAGTTTCAACTAGGGTTGACTGAGTCATACCTGATGGGCATCGCAATGCCATACTGCGGAACCTCTCCACATAGGCTTTGATGGACTCTTCTTTTCTCTGTTTGGTGGCGAGAAGAGTCGGAACGGAGACCTCCGTGTCATCTTCGAAGAATCTCGCTAAGAAAAGCCTTTCCAAGTCTATCCATTTCTGAATAGAACCGGCAGGCAACTTCATAAACCATTCGAAGGCTACACCCTTGAGGGTACCGATGAATAGTCGAGTCAAGATGGCATCGTTTGCCACCACATCTCCAGTCTGGGACTTAAAGTAGTAGATGTGCTGATTCGGTGATCCGGTGCCGTCAAATGGTTGCAAGGTTGGGGCCTTGAACTTTGGTGGATATGGAGCTGTATCCCACTCTGCAGGATAAGGCCGTATCACTCCTTCTTCGCGAAGCTCGCTTCTGTTGGCCATTGCGTTAAGGCGGGCTTCTAGCTCATCTACTTTGTTTGATTGGAGATTCGATTCTCTCTCCGTTTCTTTCTCATTTTCGGAAGAAGACTCCAAATTGTGAGTCTCGTGCTCCAGTACTTTCTGTTTTCCTTTCGAAGTTGTCTTCCGAGAAGGTTCGGGTTTTTGGCCTTTTTCGGCGAGGAGCTGGGCCAACATGTCCTTCAATTGGAGGAGCGTCTCTTGCTGTGCATGAAGCATAATATGGTGTTCATTAACTGTTTTAGCTAAATCTTCGGGGTTGTTAGTCATGTAAGCGGAGACTTCTCGCATTCCAACAGAACTCGAGGATTGGGATTCGACGATTGCCGAGTGTTCATCATCAGAAGTAATTCCTTTGGCCAACTTCTGGTAGTCGACCGGGCAGATTGCTCCCGTCCGTGTCCGGGTATGTCGATACACTCCTTCAAATTCGTCGTAGATTTCTCGAACGGTCGGGGAATGGCTTCTTTCAGATTCGTCAGGACTAGGATGCCGGGCTTTCCCTCTGCCGGTCATGTTGATGGTGACCTGAGGGTATTCGGTTTCAGAAACTCTCTTCTTTTGATGACGTCGTCTTTTGGTGGGTCTTGCGACGTTGGACAGCCTATCGAATACAGACCTGCGAGGCTCAGGTATACAACATTGGCATTCGGAAAGGACTGTTGAAATGATCTTCTCACAATGACATGAGTGAGCTGGTTGTTGTGTTGGTTTCCCTCTAGAAAGTAATTCTCGCAAATCAGAAATTTGAGAATTATCTATTGGGAACGCAACCCCCTGTCCTTGACTGGACGAGGCTGGTTCTTGCTGCATATGAATCTTCAACCCATGTTGTCCCTCTCGGACCACATTGCGTCCTGGAGTTGAAACGCAAGAGCGTTGTGGTTTGGGAACATCAGGCTTGAACCTGCGTTTAGAAACAGACCTCTTGGGGTCTCGTTTTATTTGAACGCACTCATCAGGTGCGTTCTTATCAGTACTGTGTTTTGGAGGTACAACGCACCACTGAGGGTCGCGTTTAAGTTGTATTACTCGCGGCTCGTAATTGGGCTCATTGCCGCGAAGCATGCGTTCTGGCAGAGGAACGCAATCTTTAGGCGAGGTTTTGGAAACACAACCTTTGCCTTGAACCGCGGATCGGTTTTCTCGAAGATGTGCTCGTCGGATGGATCTCCTCCGTCTTCGAGCTGCGTTCTTCTTGGCTTGCTTCAGGATCTTAGCCGCGTCATTGTTGACAGTGGTTAAATTTTCCTGCACCAGAGGCCTTTTGCTATCCACTACACATTTTGACGTGGGTATAGGATCTTCAATCTGCAGAGCGAGTTTGAGGCTTTGGCCGAAGGAGAGGGCTTTCTTCGGCTTCTCTGCAGCGAGCTGGATCTCTGTAGAGGCTTTCTGGGTGTTGCGCCTGACTTTGGGGCTCAACGATCCAGAGGAAAGAGCTTCCTCATATTTGGCTTGATCAAATTCAACTACAAGGGTCTCAACGGTCGTTCCAGCGAGGTGAGCATCAGATTGCGTCACCGCTTCTTCGTCAGAGAAGCTTGTCCCCAGTAGAGTCGCCATCTTTTATTTGGTGGAAATTTTGTAACAAGAAGAATAGTAAAAAGAATTGTATTTGATTTTATTCTCTCTAACTGCTTAGAAAAAGAATGACTACAACTCTCTCAACTCTCAATTACAATTTTGAATTCCGGGATACAAAAGAGAAGAGAATGAATTTGATTCTCCCCTTTGTTTAAGACTGGGCTCTTCACGGTGACGATGAGATGCTTCCTTCGAGTGCTCGCGTCGAATTTGCTTCTCGTTGACGATCTGAATACTTCAATTTGCTGGAACAACTGACTTTTATAGTTGATGACTCTTGCCGAGTATTATAACTCAGGGCGAATAACAAACTCTGATGACAAGAGTTATCTGAACCGAAGATGATTCGGTTAATTAGCCAAATATGTAATGTCTGGATCCTCCCTTGGATGTTGATTCCCCAGACTGTATAAAGAGTTAAATCTTCAACTCTTTCTCACAGAAAATCCGATCTAAGCCTCTCAAGATCTGATTATCCCAAAATCCGATCCTTAACTCTGTTGAGTTTGTTGATATTTATAGGGGGATCAGGGGTGTAACTGCCCTCATAATCCGCGCCTAAGTGGGGGATTAGTTACCCCATTAATCGGGTGTAACAACCCACGTAAACCATTCCCCAAATCATGGGTTGAGAACAGCTTCAAAGTTGTTACGATCGTGTTTGAATAAGTCAGACGAGCTGCGTTGAGCAGCGATGAACTGCGTTCGGCAACGGTTGATGAGCTGCGTCGAGCAGCGATGAGCTGCGTTCGGCAGCTGTTGATGAGCTGCGTTGGGCAGCGGTTGATGAGCTGCGTTGAACAGCGATGAGCTGCGTTCGGCAGC
>BQKN01063116.1:0-23688 GCA_022839385.1 Asparagus kiusianus
GTGCGATTTGAAGTAAATCAAATGCTGAGTGGGAGAACCCTTCCCATCGAACGGCGTAAAGTTGATTAAACTAAACTTCGCCGGATAGGGGATTGATTCCCACTCTCTTGGGTATGGACAAGGAATGCCCGTCTTCTTCACTTCTTGAGCGGAAATCAACGTATTAATTTTGCTCTCGAGGTTTTTGATCTTCAAGTTTTCACTTGTATCTTCGTTGGCATCCTCGTTTCCACCCCCTGCATTAATATGAGGATCATTGGCATTGCGGGTTTCACCCGCATTCGTATTCTCCACTTCCTGAACAACCTGATTACGGCGGCTTGGTTCGCCTTGCTGGTTCCTCAATGTTTGGATTTGTTGGTCATGCATCTCTTTCATGGTCTGCATGGCCATCTGCATCTCGAGCCTGAAGCTCTCCTGTTGTTTGGCCATGGCTTCTTCGAGCATCTTGGCCACTTGTTCCGCGCTTATCATGAATGACTCGCGGGGTTCTCCTTCGCTGGATACGGTGTTGTCAGACGCAACCACAGAGCAAGCATCCAACTCTTCATCTTCTGAAGGTACTCTTGTCCGAACCCTACCGTAAGTTCCTCGTGCGATGGCTCCAGACTGCAGACGGGTTAGACGCCGGGATGCTTTCAGAATCGACTCGAGATTACCTTGTGTCGATGTCCTTTTACTGGTCATATTAGCGGTGACCCTCGGAAATTCTCTGTTTTCAACCACCGCTCTTCTTCATCAGAAACGCCTGGGCCTTGGCTTTGGGGTTTCAGTGCTGAGCCTCTCGAAAACCGAAACTCTTTCAGGGACCGTCTTGATGTAGTTACATTAAGACAATACCGCCCGAATGAGTTTGGAACAGGGGCATTGAGTTTCGAGCCTATAAGGACTTCTCTTTCTGGCTCTGCTCGTACCCCCAGCATGATAGTACAGCTCGTCCGTATGAAAGTCGGAGCAACCTATCGTGTGTTGGTACGATCTCTCAGGTATAACGTCATCGTCATCGGACGACAACATTTCCTTCTGAGGGCGAATTGTTTTCTTTGGGCTGTCAAAAGTTACGCACCTCAAAACCTGCCTTTGTGGTCGTGAGCTCTCAGCGGGCTCCTGGACTTCAATGCGCAAATTGGCGTGCGCAGCTGCTTTGAACTCCTTGTCATGCTGAGAATGACGGCGACCCCCAGCATGTTGAGCCGTTCAGGGCTTCTTCATCGGGCCCAAACATTCTTGAACTGGAGCTTTGCATCGTCCATCGGGAAGTAGGCCGAGGCGCTCCAAAACTGACTTCTTTCTCCGGGATGATTCTGCGTGACCTCCCGGAGTGGCCATGGGAATTGTCGGCGACTTCGTTTGGTTCGTCGGAGGTTGAATCTGCTTCGAAGGTTGCAAAGGTTGCTCTTTGGCCTGAATCGCCACTTTGGATTTCGGCCTCCACACTTTGCGGGTTGGTGGCGGCTTCTTTATCACCTCCTTCTGAAGCTTCCTACGGGCTTCTTGGACTTGAGCCCGTGCTTGCGCTGACATCGTGTGGCGCTTGCGAATGCGCTCTTCCAATGTCGAACGGTTCCGTTTAACGCAGACCCATTCGTTGATTGGCGGCTTGGAGGAGCTGCCACTCATCGGTTGTTGAGGCTGTTTGCCTCTCTTGTTCTTCGGATCCGTGTTGTAGCGGATCCCGTCAACTGATTCCATGGCCTTTACGAATTGCTTCGCAAGGCGTTGACGTTGCCTTTGACGAGCTCTCTTCGAGAGAGTCACCATGCCCTCTGCGGCGGCAGGGTTGGCCAGAGCAGATCCGACCTGGTTGGGAATTGGAGGGATCTCACCTGATGCGACTTTGGCATTAAACGGGACGAGATCTTCGTTGGTATTTTCGACATCTTCATACCAACGAATTTTTCTCCTGGAGGAGAGATTTTTGGACTTGCGGGGGGAGGTTGATCCGGACGAGGATGACAAGTACTCCTCGAACTTCTGCTGGTCGAACTCGTATTCGACCTCCTCCTCGACCGGGATCGGGATCCGTGGCTGCGACGCAACGATCTCGGCAGCGAGATCGGTGGCTCCCACTATGGTCGCCAGCTTGTTCGCGGGAAAAATTATAGCTTTCATCATTGATTCCATTGTACACTCTTGTAACAGTTTATCGATTACAAAGATCCGGTCTTTTTATAAGATCCGGTTACAACGAAAATCAAATAAAAAGAAATGAAAATTACAAATTTGTTTCCTTGTTTGTCGAACAAATCGCGAGCTCCTGTTTTACGGTCGCTCGCTTGCGTGGGTTGTTTGCCTGCGCCGGGGTTTATCCGTGGACCACCGTGAGATCTAGATCCGGTCGGATCTACGCAGTATAACAAGTATTATTTCACCAAGGAAATAATAGCCGGAGGGATTGTTTCACCAAGAAAACAATCGCTCAAATCTCAGGATCAAAGACCAAGCTTTGATCCAGAGTATAACGACGTAGATCTGAGATCCGGTCCTCTCGAACTCCTGCCTTATTTGGCGTTGACGATCGCCGAGCACCAGATCCGGATGAGCAAGTCTTCGAGTCCCTAAAGATTGAATCTTTTTAAGATCTGAGTCTTCAGTTCTGCAGGGCTTCGCCTCCTCCAAAATCCAACCTTCTCAAATGAACAACGCCCTAGCCTATTTATAGGCAAACGAAACTGTGCCCCGGGCCAAGGGTGGCTGGCCACCTCAAGAGCCGAGCCACCCTGGGGTGGCTCGGCCACCAAGCCACCTTAGGATGGCTCGGCTTGGGCCGAGCTACCTTGGGGTGGCTCGGTTTCGGCCGAGTCCCCCTGGGTGTTTTGGGTTCCGTCGTTCGGTTGTTGCTTTGTCCGTGATTCGGGTTTGTGGTTGACTTGGTCTGGAATCGATTTGTTGACTTGATTCTCGATTTGGCAGTAAATCCACTTCTGAGTTCGAGTCCGAAGCTGATCTTGATTTGATCGCGATTCATCCGAGTCCGTTCTTGGTTGGACGACTCATTGACTCCCCGAACCGTTGGATTGATTCCGCACGCGAATGCATTCTGTTGATCGCATGCAATTTGTTGACCTCGTCGCCTTGTCACTCGATGGTTCGTTGATTTGTCGATTCCTCGTGTCGAGCTGTGCGAAGGGACCTATAGGCAATTTTATATGCCTACATCTTTCTCCGCAGAAAAAGACACCAGAGTTCGATTCTGGGGTATTTTATCCTGAAACCTAAGAAAGGATAAGTCGGCGCCTAACACGCACCGCCGGTTAGTTCTTAACCGTTAAAAAGAACACTCGCCCACATATTCAACATTGTGGCAGGTTGTTATTAATAACGCCGAAATCCATGCCTTACACGCATGGGGAATTTCATCCTGAATCCTAAGAAAGGATATGCCGACGCCTAACACGCGTCGCCGGTTTAGTCTTTTTCCGTAGAAAGAGACACCAGAACTCGATTCTGGGGTATTTTATCCCGAAGCCTAAGTAGGGATAAGTCAGCGTTTAATACACATTGCCGGGTAGCCTATTCCCGTAACAATAGCGAAGTCTACGTATTCGAAGTCGTAGCACAAAGTCTAAGGGAGTTCATTCCTTTAGCGCAACGTTACATGCAGAACGGATTTAGACAATCCGCATGCTAGCCCGACTCAAACGGTAGTCGGTAAAGGCTAATAAAATCCGTTGAAGGCTGAGGATTTGCCAAAAATCCTAAGTCAACGTCTCATACACGTTGCTGTTTAGTCTTTTCACAAGAGAAAGACGAAGTCTACGTATTCAATATCGTAGCACTAAAAGGGTTAACTCTTTTAGCTTAAACATTACATGCGGAACGGATTTAGACAATCCGCATGCTAGCCCGACTCAAACGGTAGTCGGTAAAGGCTCATCAAATCCGTTGATGGCTGAGAATTTGCCAAAAATTCTATGAATACGAGTCATTAACGCATTAATTTTATAAATTGGTCTCGTGACTCAAGTATCTGCCACGCTCCAATTCCTTAAGAGCTTAAACTGTGTATACTCCAGCAAACATACGAGTATAAACTGTGTCAAACGCCGGACAACGCGTTGTAAATGAGGATTCAATGCCGACGACCGATGGTTGAAGCAGCAAACTCAAGCTAAAAAGTCAGGAAATCAAGAATCGACTTCAAGTTCAAAATTCCGACAAACGGTCAGACAATAAATGCAGTACCGGAACCCTTACAGACATTCGACAAAGCACCGAATAGCCTGAAGGATTGAAAGAATCGAGAACAGAAGCCGTTCCAAAGTCCCATTACACCGACTGAAGGTCGGGACAATCACATCCAAAGTATTCCAGACTCTTCTATAAAAGAACGAGACTGAAATACTTTGGAGGGGGTATCTGTAGGCGTATAAAACTGCCTATAGGTCCCTTAACACAGCTCGACAACGCCGATTCGACAGAACCGACCATCGGGCGACGTATCCAAGCACGACCATTAGTCCACAATGCCGAAGCTAAGCGATACGCGACGAAGCGGATTAACGAGGCTACGAAGCTGACGAACCGCACGCAAACAATGGAATAAATCCACTCGCGTGCCAACGATTCGGGGAGTCAACGAGCCATCCAAACAATAGCAGACTCAGACGAATTGAGATCAAATCAAAGATTTGTTTCGAACTCAAACTCAGAAGTGGATTTACTGCCAAATCAGGAATCGGATCGAATCCGAACAAGTCAACCACAGAACCGAAAAACGGGCACAAAGAGGCAAATCAACAAACACCTGGGGGACTCGGCCAAAGCCGAGCCACCTCTAGGTGGCTCGGTGGCCGAGCCACCTATAGGTGGCTCGGCCAAAGCTGAGCCACCCATAGGTGGCTCGGTGGCCGAGCCACCTATAGGTGGCCGGCCCAGTTCCGTGCGCGGGCACAGTTCAGAGCGCTTATAAATAGGCCTTCAGGTTCATTTGTTCAGGGGTTGGAAAAATTAGAGTCGAAGCTCTGCCAAATTAAGATCTCAAAACTTAAAAAGATTGGAGCTTTAAGACTTTGAAGACTTGGACTTCCAGATCCGGTGCTCGGCGATCGTCAACGCTAAATAAGGCAAGAGTTCGAGAGGATCGGATCTCAGATCTACGTAGTTTTCCTCTGGATCAAAGCTTGGTCTTTGATCCCGAGATTAGGGCGATTATTTCCTTGGTGAATTAATCCCCCCGGCTATTATTTCCTTGGCGAAATAGTACTCGTCGTACTGTGTAGATCAGACCGGATTTAGATCTCACGGTGGTCAACGGATAAACCCCCGGCGCAGGCAAACAACCCACGCAAGCGAGCGACCGCAAAACATGAGCTCGTGATTTGTTCGACACAAAAGGAGAAAAAGTTGTAATCTTTTTTCATTTCTTTGTTTTGATTTTTCATTGTAACCAGATCTTATAAAAAGACCGGATCTTTGTAATCGATAAACTATTACAAGAGTGTGCAATGGAATCAATGAAGAAAGCTATGATTTTTCCCACGAACAGAGGGTTCATATTGCTAGGGCTTTGAGCTTGAAAGATAGGGGTCATGTCCCTAAATCTCTTGTTACCAAGAATTCTTGGGTATCAAAACAAATTTGATTTTTAAACCAAGTATTTTAGTGTTTTTTTCCTTTTCTTGGTTTTGAAAATTATACTTTAATTTTTTGAACATGAAAACAATTCTTTTTATTGGTCAAATTCTCTTGTTTTCATTATTATTGGTTTTGTTTTGATGAGAGGTTTGTGTTTATATAACCCTCGGATTTATTGGGTGTTTATTCCCAAACCTTGTTTACCGGGTGCTAAAAATATTTATATGGGTTGAAACAAGCTCAAGAGCTTGATATGGTTGCCTCTCTCATTTGTGAAAATCAATGATGATTTGGTTTTATACTTTTAAAGATTTATTTTATCCATAGTTCATGATTCTTGTACGTTTTGTAACCTTATTTTTGAACTATGAAAATTTTGTTTTGATTTGTTCTTTTGAATTCATTATATAACACAAATAGATGACTTAAATTTCAATTGTGCCTTATAATGCATTCTATATGTGGTTTGATCAAGTTCTACAAAGAAAGTTTTCTTTATTAATCAAACATTGTTCTTGGACTTAAATTTTGATTTAAGATTTTATTTGGTTGATTTGTTTTCATTTAAAAACTTTTTGCATGATTCTCATGTTCCTCTTTTGATTTTATAGATCTATTTTAATACACTATGTTTTTATAATTGTGTAATGAGACACTTCTTTCATATATGATATATCTATATGTGTTCTCATTGTCCTCTTGTATGTGAGTAATATTTAGCATATTTTTCATCAATGCTAACTCACATGTGTGCCTTAACCTTCATTTCATACATTCATGAGACATTTTGATAGGTGGAGCAATCCCTATATATCTTTTTTTGTGTTATACCCACCCATGCTTATTTGTAGGGGAAGCTTTCTCTCTCTTTATTTTTTTGTTTTCCCCTTTTTGATGTTATCAAAGGGGGAAAAATATTGTGAGTATAGCCTTTCTTATTTATATGCATGATATATTCTAATTTATACATTCATTTCTTTCATGCATATATATCTCTTTTGTAAATTTTTTGTCATCGTCAAAAAGAGGGAGATTGTTGGCCTTCTTGTTTTGATGGTGTTTAACAAACAATTTACGACTAATGTTGTTTGTCTAGTGTTTGTGGTTTTCTATTTATTGTAGACAAATAACATGTTGGAGGATGGATGGAATCAAGCGTTCACGATCCTGCTAGTGTAAAAACATATCCAATACTAGACTGGCGCTTGTCAAGATTCCCAGCATAATCTGAATCTACATATCCAACACAATCCTGCCTATTTCTCTCATTCTTCTCAAACAAAAAACCAGCATCCACGGTACCTTTGATATACAGTAGGATCCACTTCACGGCCTCCCAATGACCATTCCTGGTGTCATGCATGTACTTAGACACCATGCTCACGTCCTGTGAAAATCTAGCCTTATACACACCATTACATACATCAAACTACTCATAATATTGACATATAAAGCTTTGGACATGTATTCACAGTCCTCAACTGAAACATGTGACATCTTAGCTGATAGTTTAAAGTAGGGAGCTAATGGAGTACTCACCGTCTTAGCATTACCATCAAAACTGAATTCTTCAGTATCTTTTGCAAGTAGCTCCTCTGTGTCAACTTCAACCTCCCCTTCATCATGTCTCTCTCAATTTCCATACACAATATCTTCTTTGCTTCTCCAAGGTAAATTACCCTCACCGGGGCCTCGTCGGACCCGTCATCTACTGCCACCTCAAAACCATAGGCTTCACCAGGGCCTCAATAACTTCCACCCTGAATATTCCCATATGCTACCTGCTTTGATTCGAAGATTTCATGAGAAAACCCTAGCATCGAGGTCGGAAATGGGGGGAGGCAACGGACAGAAGGCCAAGATGGCTCGCGAGAGGAACCTTGAGAAGCAAAAGGCCGGAGCTAAAGTTCCATCTCGATCCATAAAAATCCCATCGGTTTTGGTCTCGATTTGATCCTCTATGAGCCTGATTTGTTGTTGGTTGGGTTGGGTTGATTTTCTAAAATTTTGATCTGCTGTTTCTGGCGAGGGAATTTGATGGGTTTTGTGGAAATTTGTGTTGGTTGGGTTGGGTTGATTTTCTCAAATTTTGATCTCTCTTAGCGTGCCTCTATTGTCGCGATTCTGTTTTAGAAAAAAATCAGTCCTTTGGTGCTTCTACCTTTAGCTTTTTTTCCTTCATTTTTATTTTTTCTTCTTCCTAATTTGAATCTGTACGTTGTCATCGAATGTGATTGTGATTAGGAAAATGCTAACTAAGGAAAATGTAAAATCAACGTACCTCAACTCATTTGCCTCCCGTCACTTAAGATCCCCAATCGGCTGAGTGTATTCTGGGAAAATCCCATTACGAAAAAAAAATTTCTCTCTTCTTGATTGTTCCCCCTAAAATATTCCTATTAGTAGTTATGAAAGATCTATTAGGTGAAAAAAGTAGAGGAAAATTTTTAGAGGGATAATTTAGAGGGAAACAATTTGAGGGGAAAATTTTACACCGATCTCTCAAGATATTTTATTCCGAATTTCGTTGCCTAATTCTGTTGCCTACACTCACAAGATCCAGATGAGAATATTTTCTTCCTAATTCTGTTGCCTACCCACACATAAGAAGGCGGAACAAGCCTTGTTCCGCCTTCTCACGCGTAATAGTAAACCCTTCTATTGATGGGTTAAATAGGTTGTTGGGCTCACGTGCGCCTTTGTTAACCCTTGGTCTTTTTTCTGTTTGGCAGGCTAAAACCTCCTTAACCCCTCATTTAGCCTCTTTCCAAACGCAGCGTAAGAGTTAAAAATAATTTCATTCCGTTTGGATTACATAGTTAATATGAAAGATTAAATTTTTTGTGTTTGGCAAAATAAGAAGGGAGTATGTCAATCCCTCTAATTTTGATAAAAATGTCAACTTTAACCTTATTAAAAGTAGGAAAAATTCTAATAATTATGATATTAAGACATTTTAACTAAAATTTGCAGTCATCTAATCAATAAAACAATACTCTCGGTTTTCATCATTAAAACAATGATTGTTGAGAACACTAGTAAAAGTCAATTTGACTAAATTAGAAAATTAATATTTTGTAGGCAACATCATTATACGCTTAACAACAATCAATTTAAATGTATTTGGCATAAAAGGTGGTTTAGTGTTTGTTTCTAGTCGAAGGCGAAGGAACTGATATTCGCTTAATATTGGTTTTATTTGTCACTGAAAACTTTGCTCTTTTGACGGGCTTCATGGATAAAAGGACAAACTTCCATTCCCCAAATATGATTCCCTCCACTCAAACATTATTCCCTCCATGAGAATATCTCCCACCATAAAAAATAATATGTTATGTTCGCACTTTTTCTTCTAACTAGTTGAGATGCACTTGTAATACACATGGTTGAATATCATAATTATTTAAATTGATAAAAATAGAATAAAAATAGAAAAACAAAGTTGACTCATATTTGCATTAACTTTTAGTTACGGTTTGACTCATATTTACATTATTTAATATTCTCATTCAATTTTATAGCTCGTTCTCTAAAAGTAAAACTGAAAGTATGAAGTATTACTTTCTTGTGAAATTAGAGCAGTGAGATTATGATATATTTCGCCCCGTACTCTAAATATAATTTTTTTCCTTTAATGTAAGGTCCCTATCAAATATTTCCCCAAACGATGTGAATGAAAAATGCTATAATAACTCACTTACTTATGGTAATTATTTTGTATCTAGGACATCTAACTCACCTGGAATATTCATATTTGCTAAATAAATTTTGTTATTGTGAGAGCAAAATGTTAGAGACTCCTATTCAAACTTTTTGACTCCATAAAAGACACAAGAATTTGCTTATATATCATAAAGAACATACTGGTTCATAAAGAGTTTTTCCTAATAACGATATTATAACTATAATACTATTTAGTATTAAATCAATTTTATTATACAAAATTATATGACCCTTTTTAATAAAATATAAAGTATATATATAAAAACCATAATGCTCATAGCCAGTAGTCGTGCTCCACAAAATATGTTAACTTTATATTGTAGTTTGCTATTGGTAGTACTGTTGACAATACCATTACTTTTCCTCTTTATCTTATTATTCATGCTTTTCTTATGTAAGTTATCTTTTGCTAATCACTCAATTTTCTATATTTTAGTTTTTATTATATCAGAGATTATAATTTTCTCTTCTGTTTAAAAATTATTAACATGGCTTTCTTAAAATATATATACACATAGTAACGATACTATATACTTCAGTTCAACTCAAATATTGGCTTGAATCCATTTAGAGTGAGGTCCTTGCTACGCTAGAATTGTGATATAGTGATTACACAATCCAAAAGTCAAAGAAGAAATTTTTACAAAGGCAAAATAATTTAATATGTTAAATTAACAACTAATTTATAAAACATACATGGGTCGTGCAGATAGCAACAAATGTAAGATGTATATCTTCATGAAAATTTTATAGTGAGTGACCAACTATAATCATCATAATTTAAACATAAATAATTATCATTTTAGTTACTAATTTGGTATGTGTAACTATGGAAAAAATCTCAAGTAAATATGAATTGAGAGTCCTATAGACAAATAAATAAATTTTATTAGAGCTCCTTTTTATATTAAATTTAAAAGTAATAATTTAAATTATCAAGCACCAAATATTAGTTCATGTGAGAAAGTAAAGTAATCTATGATCCATATACATATTTAGTCAATCAATCAAAAGAATTTAAATTATGATGACCACAGTCAGAATTAAATAGTGGGTCCACATTAAATATAATTTATAAAAAATAGTACATTAAAGTCAAAGTCCTTTTAACCACTATATGATTGTCTAAAAAATTTTGCATATATAAACTATATTATCTAGGAATAGTGATGTGCATACTTAACTATGGCCTAATATATCTTAAGAATGAATTACTCTTCAATATCATTATCAATTGATGTATCTATGCATTACACATAAGAAACACCCTCAAAAGTTTTAAAAATTATACAAAAAACCCTAAAATTTATAATTTATAAATACACAAACTATTAAACATTACATTGAAATTAAGGAATTACAAAAAATCATTGAAAATTTTCAAACTTTGGAGGGGTAATTTGCAATGTACTAAACTTTAAGGGTCGGGTGTTTTTTTGTACAATAGATTTTTAGTTAGTTATGTTCTTTTCAAAAAAGTTATGGGTAATATTGACCGTGAAAAGTTTTTCCTAAACCTATACTTTTAAAGGGAATATGATATTTTTATAATTTTTTAATTTTCTAAGGATTATTAGTAATTTTTTATATTTATTTTAGTGTCTATAGGTTAGAAATTCTCATTGTAGGGGTTTTTTACAATTTTTTTAAACTTATAGGCATTTTTTATAGATTGTAAGTTGTTTATAGGTTATTTATAATTCTTATATTTTCAATTTACTAATGCGTTTGAAATTCTTAGGGTGTTTTTTGTAAAATTTGAAATTTGAGTTTTTATTTGTAGTTTTTGAAACTTTAATGATGTTTTCTATAAATTATAAATTATGTAGGTGATATTTACAATTTTTATATTTTTAATGTACTGTTACGTTGAAAATTATCAGGTTTTTTATAAATTTTATAATTTTGAGGGTTTTATTTTGTAATTTATAAAAAGATTAGAATGTTTATTACAAATTCTGTAAATTTTCTAAGGTTGTTTGTGTTATTTATACATTTTTAGTGTGTTTATACATTTAAAATTTTTAAGATGTTTTTTTACAAATTTTGAATTTTTAGGGGTGCTTTTGTAATTTTCAAAACATACAAGACATTTTCTCCTAGTCAAAAGATTTTTAGTTTCTAGTTAGCATATGTTTTTTAGATTTCTTACTAAATTAAATTAAGTAAAATTTATAATTTTCAAGATGTTTTAATAAAATTTTGAATTTGTAGGGGCGTTTTTTGCAATTTAAAAAATTTGAAGGATATTTTTTACACAGTCCAAAAATTTTAGGTGTTAGCTAGCATATGTTTTTTAAATTTCTGTGTGAATTAAAATAAGTAAATGATTTGAATTATATCAAACGTTTCTCTTTTATCCAATAACATGTTAAGTCTCATTATGAGTAGATAAATCATTTAATAACCAATTCAAAGAAGATAGGATAATTAGAATATTGAGTAGGATAACAATATAACATTTAAAAAAATTAAGGGTAATATTGACCATTAAAAGATTTTCCCGAACTCGTACTTTTAAAGGCGAAGGCGGAATTGTTAACCCGTCAGTTGACGAGTTAACTAAGGATCTCACTATCACGTGCGGGTTAGTAAATCCAATGAGAATCTTCGCTATTTGGAGGGTTAAGGGAGGGTTAAACCCTCTTAACCTTTCCACTAATCCGTTGCCAAGCGGGACCTAAGATTTGAGTTTAAGGGTGCAAATAGAAGTAGGTGGGTTTTTTGATAAATCAAAGTCAAACGATTAGGTTTCTAAGCAAGAGCACTAAGAAGAAAACACGCACAAATATTTTTTCACCAAATCCAAGTACAGAGAACCTAGAGCATAGCTTCTCTGCAGCTTCTTTAGAAAGGAATGCTAGGAAAAGCAAATCACACACTCAAATTTCTTTCTCACCGCTTCATAATTGAAAGCCCAAAGCAGGAAGGAATACGTAAACGAATTGCATTCTTCTTCCCATTAGCACGAATAGTTCAACCATCCAAGATATTCAAAAATAAATCTTAAGTTGTACTCAACACAATTCCATCCGCAATGAATGACCATCTTTAAACAAGAAATCCTGGAAACTTTACTAAGCTGCTAAACGGGCTTAACCGCACTTAAATACGAAAAAAAGCTCTTATATTTATATTTTTCTGCACTTTAACATTCTAGAGTTTAAATAGTCTGTGTAACGTTGTTGCGCCTGTCAAAATATCAAAATATAACACCACCACCCCCCCCCCCCCCCCCAATTTAAATTAATGGAAGGCATATTAGTCCGAAACAATGTAAAGCAATTGGATTTGAAGTACAGAAAAAAAAATTTTAGTACAATTGCTAGGAAAAGAATTTCATAGCAACCAATCTGTTATTGCCAATAACTGCATACCTCTTAGCCAGAATCCATTCATCTGTAATCCTTATTGCTTAATCATGTCTTGCCAACTACAGATCAAAGACAGCCAAAATTTTAGGGTCTGTATGGCAACTTTTCAAAAGAAACCAAGAGTAATCATAGTCTATTTTGAAAAAAATCTTGTTCGGAAAAAGCCGAGCCTCGTTAGACCAAAAAAGCTTTCTAAAACTAGCTCAGTTTGATCAGTCCTCTTCCTAAATCAAAACAAAACTGTTTATGTTTTGATCCACTCTCTTTCTAAATCAAAACAAAACAGTTTATCTCTAAGCTGGACTGTGATCAATTTTGGCTCAAATTAAAAGGGTTTGCCAAACTAACCCTAAGATGTTCTAGTATTGTGTGAAATCTGCAGGATAAGAAGCACAAAGATAATACAAATCACCAAATTCACCACTGATTAATATATCTATACGTAGTGCAATAAAAGGAAAATCTATGCGTAGAGAATATGAATCAAACCATCCTCCCGTTGATCATGATCCAGATGTCCCCACAATTTCTTGTAGATAAAGATCAGAAAGTCACAGACTGTGTTCGATTTTGCAAAGTTAAGCCTGATATTATGGAATCTCCATTCAAATATCTGCTTATCTGGGACAAAAATCATCAGTTTAAGATTGATAAACCATCAAAAATAGCAAAGAGCAACCTATTGAACGTGGATCTAGAACGTGGCAAACAACAACAGAACGAAAACAACGAAAATCTTCACCACAAAAGGAACTTTCAAAAATTGAAGAAATTTTCTAAATAAACACATTCACACTTTTTTTTTAAAATCGACCCCCTTGAGTTTTTTTTTACAAAAATCGACCCACTTTCTCGCCACGTCAGCATCGTGACGAGAAAATGTGTCGATTTTTCATAATTCGGTTCCTAAATAGTCGGAGTTGCCAACCCTGACTATTTAGTGCATAAAATGTTAGGATTTATGGTTGTAATTAGGGTTTTGTAACCTCCTAAATAGTCTGTGTGTTGGCAACCCCTACTATTTAGGAACCGAATTAAAAAAAATCGACCCACTTTCTCGCCACGATGCTGAAGTGGTAAAAAAGTGACTCAATTTAAAAAAAAACTCAAGGGGGTCGATTTTAAAAATATATATATAAATTGGTTTATTTAGAAAATTTCTTCTTCAAACATTTTAGCCGATAGCGTGTAGCAAGTATTATAGTCCTTGTAGATATATGGAAATCATCAGATCCTAATCTGAAAAGTTTGATCATCATCCTTATGCACTATATACAAGCTAAAATTGGACCAAATACTTCCAAATTCCAAAATGGCCACCACTAAAATTTGGAGCCCAATCCATCAGGCTAGGAAAATCCATCAGGCTAGGATCTGATGAACTCTCAAAAAGATCTCATATAGAAGTGCACATCACTAGTCATTGTAGGCATCAAAAATTGCCGATAGGTCCCCGCAAACAGCTCAGTGTTAACGAGCGACGATGAACGTCACTACCCGGTTCACAAGAGTTCCATTAATGTCGGTGAGCGCCTGAAGCGAACCGACGGACTACGTGAGCTGACAGAATCTCAGAATAACGGGGATACGGACTGACCGAGAACCCCGCAACCGCTGCAAACGGACCAACGCCCATCGTGTCCCGCTCGCCCCACTGATAACCCAACTATCGGGATCTACAGAGCTCTTCGTCAGAATTCCAACGCATCCGAAATCAAACAGATACGAGTTCGGACGAAAAGTCAACAGTGGAACAACGACGGACAGTCTCGGACTGAACCGAGGCACCCGGTGGTGTCCCGGCTAGGTCGAAACACCCGAGGGGTGTCTTGGCAAAACCAAGACACCCCAGGGGTGTCTCAAGGCGGTTACATGCCGAAACACCTTTTTGGGGGTGTCTCCAAGCGGTTACACGCCGAAACACCTTTTTGGGGGTGTCTCCAAGCGGTTACACGCCAAAACACCTTTTTGGGGGTGTCTCCAGGTTGTTACACGGCGAAACGCCTTTTTGGGGGTGTCTCCAAGTTGTTACACGGCGAAACGCCTTTTTGGGCAGCACCTAGGGTCTCCTCTTGCCTATAAATAGACCCCTTGGGCATTCATTTTGAGGATCTGGAATTTTGGAGAGCATAGGCGAAGCCCTGCTGCAGCGACGAGTGATCGAGCCCTCTACAGCAAAGGAGTCTTCTTCTTCATTCCCCTCTCTTTTCCTTAGTGTTGCCCCTTAGCGGTGATACTAAGAAGAGCTAGTGTCTCGTTTTAGCCGAGATATACGCTTCAAAACTTCTAGATCTCACGCGGATCGACGAAGTTCTGTTTCTATATCCCTCCGCGGATAGACGAAACTCTGCCGGATTCTTCCGAAACGGATCTGATTGACCGGTGGTCCACGGATATCAACATCCCCGTCACAGGCTAAAGACCCACGCAAGCGAGACCGCACCAAAACGGGATCTCATGTTTATTTTCGATAAAGTTGTAATCTTTATTTTATTGCACAAGTAGATCTTATAAAAAGATCGACTTTTCATTTGATTTTGTTGTAACGCCTGAAGTTGTAACAGATCTCAAAGCAATGAAAACAGCAACTTTTCCCGAAAACAAGCTGGCGACCACAGTGAGAGCCGCCGATCTCGCCGCCGAGATCGTCGTGACGCAACCGGCATTCAAGATCCGGGTGAATGAAGAGATCGAATACGAGTTCGATCAGCAGAAGTTTGAAGAGTACCTCTCTTCCTCCTCCTCCAGATCCGCCTCTCCAAATAGGCGCGGGAAGATTCCATCCTCCCGAAGGGCTCGTGGGATCTCCAACTCCTCAATCCAAGATCCCGCCGTTGCTGCTGCTACACTTGCACCACACAACGTCCCCGCATCGTTCAGTGTGGTCAAGGCTGTAGATACATCCTCCACAAAGGCGATTGATGATGCAACTCCAGCTCCATCAAAGAGGGCTCGCCAAAGACGGCGTCAACGCCTCGCCCTACAATAAGCCAAAGCTGCTGAATCGTTGGATGGGATCCGCTACAATGAGGATCTAAAGTCCAGGTACCGTCGAGAACAACAACGGCAAACAATCAACTCCTCCTCCTCCAAAACAGAAGTGAACGAATGGGTTCGCGTCAAGAGGAATCGTTCCACCCTCGAGGAGCGAATCAAGAAGCGTCGGGCGCTGATCGCGCATGCCCGACTCCTCCTGAAGAAGGCGGAGGATATGCAGAAAGAAACGGCGGTCAAAAAGCCGTCTACAAGCAGATTGGTGTGGGTTCCCAAATCAAAACCAGCACCTCCAGCGAAGAAGGGTGGAGTTATCGCCCGAAGTTCCTCCAAACCAAATCATGTTTCTCCTGTTCCGGCACCTTCAACGGGGCCAGGTAAGAACGGGGATCATTCAAGATCCCAGGTTACTTTGATAGGTCGCTTCGGTCCTTTACCGAAAAACCGAGGTAGAGTACCTGTCAAAGAACGGCTGGGACCATTGAAAGGTCCCCAAGTTTCAAATCAGACCGGGGGTCGAATTAATCCCCCCAAGAAAGATGACAAAGGGAAAGCCCCTATCACCGACCGCACCGGGTTGCGAGTCGAAGTAAAAGAGCCCGTTCAGTTTCTACACTCACAAAAGCGTAAACTTGAACGGGCCACTCTTGAGAAAACTAACAAAACTATGCATTCCCAAAGGGAAGCACACTCATCTGATGATGATGGTGTCATACCGAGGAATACATACCAACACTCTGTAGGTTGCTCCAGTTATCAAACTGACGAGCTGTACTATAGAGCTGGGGGTATGGAAAAATCTCGAAAGAGATATGTGCAGGACATGAAGTCTCGCTGCCCGTGCGCCAACATAATCAAAGCGGTGCTGTCGGAATGCTGTTGTGCTCAAACCCCGAGGAGAGTCTCAGTGTTCGAGAGGATTTCCGAACCGAGGCGTTTCCACAAGAAGAAATTCGTCCACCAAGAAGACGAATATCCAAGAGTGTCGGCCAACATGGCCGGCAGGGGGAAATCAACACAATACTTCAGCATAGATCAGCTTGCCGAGGTATCCCGATGCACGACGCGGTTGCCACCAAGAATCAGGGGCCAGAAGAATTACCGAAGGGTACAAAAGGGGCTCTCTTTAGAAGAAGAGGAATCAGATGCTGATCGGATTCTTGCTCTGCTGTTGCATCCGATGACACGGCTTCGAGTGCAGGCCAACCTTATGAATCACTCATGATCAGCGCCGAACAAGTGTCTAAGATACTTGAAGAGGCTCTGTCTAAGCAGAAGGAAAGCTTCAAGTTCGAGATGGATATGGCCATGCAACGAATGAGAGAGATGCACGACCAACAAATTGCGGCGCTGACGGTTCACCAACTAGAGCCTAGTCGACGCAATCAAGATGAGAACGAACGGGAAGGAGATAACGTCAATATCCCTCCTGTCAACAATGACAATGGGGGCGGTCCCGTAGACGATGGCGCTAAGGAGGACCACGTCACTTCTCCCCAAGATCACTCGAAGGTAGAAACGAGTGAAGACAAGAAGATGAAGGACCTGGAGAGCAAAATCAACGCGTTGATGAGTGCTCAAGAAGTAAAGAGGTCTGGTATACCTTGCCCCTACCCAAGGGAGTGGGAATCGATCCCATATCCGGCAAAGTTTAATCTGATTAACTTTACGCCGTTTGATGGGAAGGATTCCCCTACCCAACACTTAATCTATTTTAAGTCTCATTTAGGAATCATTTCCGGAAATGAGCCCCTCATGGTGCGGTCATTCGTCGGCACTCTTCGCGGAGCTGCCTTCGATTGGTATCGCCGTCTCAAGCCCGGGAGCATCAGCAGCTGGGACGACATGGAGGATATGTTCTTAACGAATTTCTTCGATGATGATACCGAAATTTCGATCGGCACGCTGTTTGACGAAAAGCAGAAGAACGGCGAGACGGTCGAAAACTTCGTGAAGAGATTCCAAAACAAAGCAATGAATTGCAGGGATCCAGTCAGTGAAGATTTCATCCTCGAAACTTGCCACAACAACCTGACGCTCGACATTCTTGAAGCCATGGGAATGGCGCCACCAAAGACCTGGAAAGACCTGAAGGTTCGGGGAGAAAGAGCCGAGCGATTCCTCAAGAGGAAGAAGGCTGAAAGAGGGCAGATCACAGGCAACGCTCCACAGCAAAACTTTGTCCCCAAGGGCAAAGGAAAGGCGCATGCGAATGCTGTGGACGCAAACCAGATATTTGAGGTGCAAGCACAGCCGCAACAGCAGCAGCAGAAGGCGCCTTAACAGTCCAGGTGGCAACAACAGCTCCAGAAGCAGAAGGCCGCGGAGCCGAGGTTCCCGAAGGTCTATTCATTCAAGGAGGATGAAGTTCCCGGTATTTTCAAATACCTCATCGAGAACAACAAGATCAAGTTGCCTCAAATTCAGGATCAAGAAGATGCCAAGAGAGTCAATGATCCAAAATACTACGCATTTCACCGAGCGGTGCACCATCCTACCAAGGTATGCTACGCTCTCAAAGATAAAATCCAGGCCCTAATCGATGTTGGGGTCATCACTATGAAGCAACCCAAAGAGAAGAAGGTGGGTGCGAACGCAGTATCTATTAGCTTCGGGTCTTTTCCCTCGAGTTGGTTCCAACACGAGCCGGTGGTCAATGCGGCGGTGAAGACGGTGAACGATGATCCGCACCAACAGCGCCAAAAAGGGCTCGTGCCACACACGGCCCCGAACGGCGAGATTCTGTGTGTTCATCCGGACTTGATCACAGATGAACAATGGACCGGGACCTCTTCCAAAAAGAAGAAGTCAAAGAGAAAGGGGAAATCTTGTCACGAAGCTTCTGCCATTCCAGGAGAAGAAGACGACCGGATTCCAACCTTTCCACTTTCTGAAGATGAGCAAGAGGCTTTTGCAACCCGAAGCGGGAACGAATATCACTACAAGTACCCGGATGCTTCCGAGCTATTGGGCACCAAAAACCTACCTTCCAAGACGCTGGCAGAACTGGGGATTGCAGCAACTCCCCTAACGCCGGTAGCTACGGAGAAAGTCCCGCAGAAGGAGAAAGGGAAAGAGCCTCTACGACAAGAAGCTCAAAACCCGAGGCAGTCTCGATTCAATCATCCGATTGGGGGAGACAAACCGGGAAATACGAGCTCTCCGCCCCATGTCGACATTATGGCGCAATTAGCCAACATCCCGGCTAGGATAACCCTATACGAGTTGTTGCGCCTTTCAAAGGACACAAGGAAAGCACTACAAGAAGCCTTGAGTGATTCGGAAGCCTTCTTGACTCGAATCAAACCATCTCCTGAAGAACCAGAGTCGTCAGCTCAACAATGCAATCTGGCGGCGCATCATTTTCCCTGCATCTCTTTCACCAAAGAGGACATGTAGACGAAGAATTCGAGGCATGATCAACCTTTGTACTTCACTGGTCACATTGGCTCCAGCCTTGTCAACCGGATCCAAGTTGATCCGGGTTCCGCTGTTAGCATCATGCCATTCCGATTGATGCATCATCTCGGAATTCCGACTAGCAAATTAGCTTCCACTAGCACGACGATTTATGGATTCAACACCAGCGGGTCTAGGCCCTTGGGGAAGATCCGAATCAAGTGCCAGATTGGGGATTTGAGGTCGGAAGTCACTTGTTATGTGATTGACGCGGAAACATCCTATAATTTACTGTTGGGTCGACCTTGGATCCACGGTAACCTTATAGTCCCGTCAACTCTACATCAGTGCCTCAAATATGTAGACACAAACAATGAGGTCAAGACGGTGGTCGTGGATAAGCAACCGTTTAAGGGATTGGAGATTTATTTTACCGATTCCCTTTTATACGGCGCTGAATCCGATACTGAACCATCGGCCCAAGGAACGGACAGCGGAGATGAAGCTGATACCGAACCGGGGTTTGATTATGATGGCGGTTTTGTTTTAAATGACATTGTACCCATTGTAATCAATCTTGATGATGATAAATCATCGGAGAATAGTTGTAATTGGCAACTTGCCGAAGAACTATCAATAAACGATGATTTAGAGTACTTGATGTGTCTCGATAATGTCACTAACGAGCTTTATGATAACCCTGATTTGTATATGCCTCTTCAGTCATTTTGCATGACGAAAAAGCAGGTACACGACCCTTGCGGAACGACGCTTGTCATCCCCGCGGGGATAGGGGGTGGAAAGGAGGTTGTCTACGGCAAAGGAAGGAAATCTCCGATACCCGACCACTTCATGGAAGAGGAAGACGATGATGATAAACCTGCCCCACATCTGTTCAGGTACGATGCGAAAGCGCGTAATATGATGGAAAAGCAGGGATATGACTTCAAGCTCGGAGAGGGTCTTTTCTTTGGTCGAGGTCCGCGAGTTCCACCTCGAATGGCCTATGTACCAAAGGGGAAGCCCGATGATTACTACCGTCACAAACGAGGCTTAGGCTATGTCTCCTCAGATGACGAATGTTATTGGCAAGTCATTGATGAAATTGCCAACAAAGCTAGAAACGGATATTCTTCTGATTCTTCAGCTTGGGATTCCGACGCTAGTCTTGGCGAAATGTTTAAAAAGTTGATGTTGAACATGGTTACGGTTGATCCAGCGATAATAGAAGAGGATGAGCAGATGCCAACATGGGAAGACCCGTGGGTTCATCACTTAAACATGCAGTACGGTGATAGGTTCGAGCAAAGAGAACCTCCTACCGAAGACCAAGTCGTCCAAGTGAATATGGGAAGCGAGGAAAATCCAAAGCCGATATTCATTAGCGACAGTCTCCTACCTGAGGAGAAAGAGGAGTTAATCTCTCTTGTCCGGGAGTACATCGACGTGTTCGCCTGGAATTATGAAGACATGCTAGGGTTCGATCCAAATGTAGCAGTGCATCGTCTCAACATTAAGCCGGATGTCAAACCAGTCAAACAACAACAAAGACGGTTTTGTCCGCAAATGATGGAGGCGATCAAAGCTGAGGTTAAAAGGCTCGTCAACTCAGGATTCATCCGAGAAGAGCAACATCCAGGATGGCTTGCCAATATTGTCCCGGTCCTTAAGAAGAACGGGAAGATCAGGATATGCATCGACTTCAGGGACCTCAATGCTGCTTGCCCAAAAGATGATTTTCCTCTTCCCATCACGGATGTTATCATCGACAACACGTGCGGGTTCGAGAGGATGTCTTTCATGGATGGTTTCTCTGGTTACAACCAGATAAAGATGCATCCAGATGATGAAAAGCACACCGCGTTCCGAACAGCCCTTGGCGTTTTCTGCTACACAGTTATGCCGTTCGGCTTGAAGAATGCAGGTGCTACATATCAGCGAGCTATGTCGAAGATCTTTCAGGAGCATCTCCGAAAGACTGTCGAATGCTATGTGGATGATCTGGTCGTGAAAAGTCGTGATAAGAATGATCACATTAAAGACTTGAAGACCATGTTCGACTTGATGCGGGCCCATCAGTTGAAGATGAACCCTACTAAGTCTTTCCTCGGAATGTCCAGTGGCAAATTCCTGGGATTCGTCGTCACCACCAAAGGTATTCATATTGATCCGGATAAAGTAAAAGCGATCAATGAATTACAACCTCCGAGAAACCTCAAAGAGCTCAGAGGACTACAAGGGCGATTGGCTTATATCCGTCGGTTTATCTCGAACCTTTCGGGGAAATGCCAACCGTTCTCCAGGCTCACAAAGAAGGGCGTGTCATTCGTATGGGACGACGCTTGTCAAAAGGCATTCGAGAGTATTAAAGAATATCTCTCGAAACCTCCCGTACTCGTTGCACCGAAATCGGGCAAACCGTTCTTGATTTATGTCAAGGCGACGAGCCACGCATTAAGTGCATTGCTTGCACAAGATGACGATAACGGTCATGAGCAAGCAGTATATTATTTAAGCCGAACTATGGTGGGCGCGGAATCTCGATATCCCATGATTGAGAGAGAATGACTCGCTCTGGTGTTCGCCATCCAGAAGATGCGGCATTACTTGGTTCGACAGACCATCTATGTTATCTCCAAAGTTAACCCAGTCCGGGTGTTCATGACTCAACCAGCTTCCATGAGTTGGCGGTTAGCAAAATGGGCTTTGCTCTTGTCCCAATACGATCTGCACTTCAAACAACAGAAGTCAGTAAAAGGGCAGGCCATCTGCGATCTCCTGGCATCTAATCCAACTACGGATACCGCCGAGATATATGACGACCTACCTGATGAAACCCACGAAGTCAACGCAACTTCGCACCAACAAGTGTGGTGTTTGTACTTCGATGGCGCTTCCCGAGCGGCTCTCGTTACAGGTACTCCTGGATGTTCTAAGGTCTCCTCCGGGGTTGGGGTTGTCTTAGTTTCCCCAGGGAACCATGTGATGCCTCGAGCCTACTCATTAACCGAGCCATGCTCGAATAATGTAGCAGAGTATAACGCACTGATTATAGGACTCAATTTCGCCAAAGAGCTGGGGGTTGAGTATCTCGAAGCTTTCGGTGATTCTCAACTGATAGTTAAACAAGTCCAAGGGGAATACGAAGTCCGAAGTCAGGATTTAATCCCATATCACAAGATGGCGGTGGAACTAGCGGAATCGTTTGAAGGATTCTTCATCGAGCACGTTCCGCGGTTACAGAACACCTACGCAGATGCGTTAGCGGCTTTAGCTGTATCTCTAGCACAGCCTCCCGGAACAGAGCAGTTTGTTACGGTAAGAACTCACCAACTCTTAGTACCGCTTTATGATGAAAATGACAGGGAAGAAGAGGTCCAGGAGGTGCACACAACTCAGGCTGAGTTCGAACCCCGAGATTAGCGTTTCCCCATCATCGACTACGTCTTGCATGGAATTTTGCCAGAAGACGTGAAGGAGAGAGAGTCAATCAGACGAAGAGCTCCAAGATTCTACTATAATACGGAGAATCGAACGCTGTATCGCAGGGGATACGATGGGCTGCTAGCACGTTGCCTATCGACCAAAGAGGCTGAAGAAGTGCTTCGGGAGGCACATGAAGGAGAATGCGGTGCACACCAACCTGGCCCTAAGCTTTATGATCGCATCAGAAGAATGGGATATTTTTTGCCCTTCATGATGAATGATGCAATCACATATGCCCGAAAGTGTCACGCATGTCAAGTACACGCGAATTATATGCACCAACCTCCGGAGCATCTGCATCCCTCGGTAACATCATGGCCGTTCGAGACTTGGGGAATGGACATTGTTGGTCCTATAAATCCCCCGTCAGTCAAAGGCGACCGGTTCATACTGGCAATTACCGATTACTTCTCCAAATGGGCTGAAGTGGTTCCACTCAGAGAAGTTAAGACGAGCAACATCATTGCATTCATCAAGCACCATATCATCTACAGGTATGGCATTCCAAGACGAATCATACATGACAACGATCCTCAGTTTGTTAGCAACGCCTTCATAAGGTTCTGCCATAAGTTCAAAATTCAGGACATCTCGTCAACGGCTTATAATCCCACAGCAAACGGATTAGCTGAAGCCTTCAACAAGATGTAGGCATCAAAAATTACCGATAGGTCCCCGCTCACAGCTCAGTGTTAACAAATGACGATGAACGTCACTACCCAGTTCACAAGAGTTCTATCGATGTCGGTAAGCACCTGAAGCGAACCGACGGACTACGTGAGCCGATAGAATCTCAGAACGATGGGGATACGGGCTGACCGGAAACCCCATGATCACTGCAAATGGACCAACACCCGTCATGTCCTATTCGCCTCACTGATTATCCGACCCATAGGATCTGCAGAGCTCTTTGTCAGAATTCTAACGCATTTGAAATCACTCAAATCTGAGTTCGGACGAAAAGTCAACGGCAAGTCAACGGCGGATCAACGGCGGAACACCCGGTAGCACCTCGGACCAGACTGAGGCACCCAGGGGTATCCCGGCAAGGTCGAAATACCCGAGGGGTGTCTTGGCAAAACCAAGACACCCCAGGGGTGTCTCGGCCAGGCCGAGACACCCCAAGGGTGTCTCG
>BQKN01063124.1:3640-33216 GCA_022839385.1 Asparagus kiusianus
ATCATCAAAATACAAGAGATATTGTAACATCAACCATGTTCCCAACAGTTCTAGATATGCTTGGGTTGCAACCAAATCCCGATTGGATAAAGTCCTAGTAGTCTCCAACAGATTGAAGAAGTGTGAGATTGGCAGAAAGGTGAAGATACTTCATTCTGATTTTTGTGGGAGGTACAAGAGGGACCTATTTCTGCATTTGAACCGAGCTCACGGCATTTTGAGATACTTCAGTGGAAAGGAAATCTTAGGACAACGAGATGAGATAGCAGATTTAATGAGTTGTTCCTTGCTGGAGGAGGATTAGCGTTTGATGTCGAGCATTGATTCTGGTGTTGAGGCTTCGACATATTTGGGTCATCTTGGTCATAGGTTGTCGACTGCTGCGATTGGAGGTAAAACTCCATTGGATGTTTGTTCTGGTAGTGTCACTTCGGTTGAGGCTTCAATGAGGGAGCTAATTGACTCTCAGCAGGTGAAAAGTTTTGGACAGATCTTAGATGTATCATAGCGAGGGGAGAGTGATGCTACTCCACATTGGGTGGAGATTACTCCACATACTTCAGATCATACTGCATCGTTTGGGATTCCAGCTGTGGTGACACAGTTAGGGGATCATTTGGATTTGGGTGCAGATGGTGAGTTGGTTGATTCGAATACAGCTGGTGGATATGATTTGGACACGGCCATTGGTTCACCTCAGGTGGAGGTGTTTGATTTGTTTCATTTTGGGGCCATTTGGAGAGCTATCAGCCGCATATTTGTTAGTGAAGAATTGAGAACTTTTCTATTTGATTGAGGGCCTTTGGAGGTCATTTGGTGAACTACGTGAAGGCTTGATTCCTTGGGCAAGAGGATACGTAGGCAGTCATTTTATGATGCAGCCGATATGGTGAGTAGATACCAACGTTTGGAGAGTGATCGCATTCTCATTTGGGTCTCGACTTGTTGTGGATTGAGTCAGTTGTCATGATTTTGTTTCACTTCATACTGGACGCAACAAGTGGGGTATTTGATTTGGTTGGTGTCGGCACAGTTTTGGGAAAACTTCACCAAGGTGGAGAATTGTAGAATTGAAGAAACGGTGAAGGGATTTGGATCAGAACAGGTTTTGGACGCAGGAACGCTTTTGGGTACTGCACGGTCGACCGCGAGTGGCGCTACGGTCGACCGCGAACGTGCACATACACAGGGAAGTCTCTAGATTTTTGGCAGTCGATCGCGTGTGGCGCGACGGTCGACCGCGAGACCCTGTAGTGTTTTTTGTTCTCTGTCGATTGGTCACGGTCGACCGCGACTGGCGCGGCGATCGACCGCAATGTGGTTTTGGGCCTGGGCTTGGTTTCCTGTTCTGATTGGGTTTTCTATTTGATATAAATAGAAATACGTTTTGTTTAGGGTTTATCGATCGTTTCAATTGCCAGAATTGGATTTTGGGATAGCTTGAAGGTGATTTTGAGCACAGAAAAGAGAGATCTTTCTGAGCAATTGTTTGAAGGTTTAGTTTGTGAGATTTGAGAGATTTGTTTGAGAGGTTAGTTGAGTGATCTTGTAATCTCTACTTTGTACTCTCTTTTCTCTATAGTGAAAACTCATCCCTTTTTGTCCCGTGGACATAGACAATTTGCCGAAACCACGTTAAACTTTTGTGTTTGAGTTTATGCCGTTATTGTTTGGTTTGAGTTGCCTTCTCTCTCGGCATTTATGTTTGTTCCGCCACACACAACAAGTGGTATCAGTCAGAGCCCAACATATTGTTCGTGAATTCAAATATTAGAAAATATTTATTCAGTGTTAAATGAACCACTTAATCGAACATAACCGAATAATTCCTTGAACAATTTATGAACAAGGTTAATAGAATAACGACATTTACACATTCCTCGTCATAAATATCAAAACTGATGATTATACTAATTCTTATCATCTATCTATATAATATTTTAAAAAAGCCACTAATTTGACCGCTTCATTTTCAGAGTTTCAAAAATGCCTCACATTTGAAAAACCACGAGAATGTCCTCACACTAAGAGTTCCCACTTGGAAACTAATAAAAAAACCGCTCACCCTTGAAAAAAAAAAAATGAGGAACTGCTCTTACAATTGGAAAAATCCAACAATTTCCGTCTTCTTGACAATCGGAATGCAAAAACTGTCCATTTTGTGCAACACTCTTTCAAGCACTATGTCATGCACACATTTTGTCATGCACACATGGTAGGCACCGAGTTAATAGTTCTTGTACAGATAAAATCTGCGAGTCGAAGCTCAGAAGAACCAATAACATGGCCTTGAGCATGAAAATTTTCAACATGCAGGTGATGCCTGCTATGATTATTTTACCATAGGCCAAAGGTTTTTTTTCTTATTGCATTATGCATATCAGACGCTTGAGATTTCGTGTATAAGCACTAATGTATTGTGTCCACAATATTCCCCATCAAAATGGGAACAAACACATGACGTACTTTATTCCTGAGCAATACGAGGGTAGGAGTAGAAGGGTGACAATTTTATTAAGAAAATCTCAAAGAGAACCCTTTTTCAGTGGTCACCATATCCATTCTCCCAAACTCCTCATCAGAATCCGACATCAAATCCCTCATACTTCTCCATTCTTCACCCAAGCTCTCATCATGATCATCCCTCATCTCAGGAACCCTCAATTCGTTCACTGGAACTGGTAAAGGCTCTTCAATAAAATAACCATCACCAAGCAACTCCATAGCTGTAGCTCTTCTAGCAGGATCATAACAAAGCAATTTCTTCACAATGTTAACCTCTGCAGGAGATCGGTTAGGTATACAGGCTTCAATGCCAATAGGATTTTCAATCTTAGTAAACGAAATCTTGTTATAATCAGGTAGCTTCGAACAACCAGGCCATGAATCCTCATTCATGTCACCAAAAACATCGATGATTTTTGCAATCTGATCAAGGTCTGAAGTCCCAGGAAAAAGAGGCTCTAAACTTAGAAGCTCAGCAAAGATGCAGCCTAATGACCAAAGGTCTACTTCTAGTCCATAACTTGTGGAACCATAGAGAAGCTCTGGAGCTCGAAACCAGCGGGTTCCCACACAAGACGTCAGAGCACCTGATTCATCTTCTTCTTCCATGGCCGCTGTTGGTTCATAGGAATAAGAGGAGCCCTTGAACGGATCATCTTCGATATCGCCAGTGCTACAAGTAGCAAGGCATGAGACATCACCATCTTGGATACTGGTTTCTTTATCGGTGTCATACATTGGGTATTTGGCCTTGAGGGTATCTAGCTCTTGAAGATAATCGGTTTCGCTTATGGTTTTTGATTCTTGTATATCCTCAAGACCAACTTGAAATGATTTGTGCAACTCATTTTCCAACCCTTGTTCAGGTGGACTATTGTTCATCGGGAGAAATCTCGACTCGTGAAGTATCCTTGCCTGGAACCAGAGAGATGTAGTTTAGAATTTTAAAGATGTTGGATGAGAGAGATCTTCACAATCATTAAAGCTAGTAAGAAAGAACCAGTAAATGAATAATAGAATATGTGTTAATTGTTATTACAAACTACCTGTCTCTACCATCCTAGCATTAGACCTGAGCACTAATGTCTACGATCCAAATTTTAAGACAGCACATAACTAGAGCTTTTTTTTTAATGTGTTACTATCTGCCAAATGTTTAATGGACAGGATTCTTGTTTCAGAAAGGAAGCAAGGGATGTTGGGGCTCATCACTTCTGGTTATGTGTTTAATTACTCCTTGTTAGAAGGGAATGATCACGTGAAACATAGATTGGCAGAGAACTCAAATGAAAATAAGGGTTCAGTCAAATGTAGATGCAAAGGAAAGCAAGGCTAAATTCAAATTGCTAGTCTCCAAAATTCAAAATAAATAATAGAACTGCATCTGGTTGCAAACAAATAATCTAGGCAAGAAATTGCAACAGATGATAATCAAATACAGTGAACCACTAGGTTGTTTTGTAGAAATCATGTCTTACTGCCACTGTAAACTGTACTGCACGTGGAGTTTTGGAAAAAGTTTACTTAAGCAACTTCAACATAATGATCTCTATCACTTCCCAGAAGTTACACAACTAGGGCTTAATTTTGCTTGATTACATGAAACTTTACATTGTATTTCAGTTGAATGTCCACAGAATCAAAACATTCCAAGGATTAATATCACATCAAAGCAAACTTTGTGTCTCGGTTAACTTTTATTCAATAAAATCTTTGTAACAAATTTTGAATCTATACAGCTTGGCAAGCATCACAATACTTCCTTCCAACCATGTCCTTGATGTGTTGTATCATAACATGTTTGTATTGGAGCAACTCTTCCATATCTCCTAGCATTATCTTGATAGTTAGTTACTAACATTAGAACCTTTAATAAGATTAGAAACCACATGCAAGTTGGCAACAGCAGTACTTAGAAGGAATCCTTGCTTCTGATTTCCCAATTTGGTTTTGTTCTCTCCTAAGGAAGACTCGGAGTACCCATCAAAGTTCACATCCAAAGTTCCAAACTACATTAGACCTTCATGACTGGCTGGCTAGATACAAAAATGGGTTCTCAGAGGTAACCAAAAGGCCAAACAGATCCATTCAAGTATCTACTGATTGTAAATTTCACATTTGTGCCTATGACTGCAGCCAACGATATTTATTTGCACATGCAGCACAGTAACACTCTCCTAAATATCCCTAGACCAGGAAAGGTGCAATGCGAATGAGGGAAGACATTAAGGTTCATCAGAAGGAATCAAATGCATGCATGGGGCACAATAGAAGCCAGAAAGACAAATGAAACTACATTCTATGTTTCTAATTTAACCTGTTTATGCATAAGGTGTTTTAAGTGTGAAAATCACAGATTAATCCAACCAAAATTAAGGTTGTTTTACTTACTAAAAGAACTGGTTATTGAGATACAGGTTAGAGAAGGTCATTCTCCACTTCAGCATAAAGCTCACGTTGCTCGAAACATATCTAGCTATTGTATTTCCCTCAACCCCAATTTACAGCAGACCATCCATATGCATCAAGATCAGCCTCTGACCATGCCAGAATCTAACACAAGGGAATTTAAACTTCCAACAAAAAATTCATCAACATATCCAAAATCTCCTCCCTCAGGTTAGGTTACAATCATTCCTTCTTACAATTCTCTTCTGAATATGATTAAATCAAATAAACCAGGTTTATTGCACTATGAACAACCCCAATAATTTAAGATTCAACACCATCAAACACCTGAATTCCTCCATAAAACTTGAAAAGTCCAACCATCATCCCTTAAAACCAGGTGCAGATCCATCTTAATCAAAGTGGCGTAACATGACCCCACTTAGGTCGAGGTGGACCAGTAACCACTTACCACTTAAAAGGTAAGCCCATCAAGAAACTTAACCTACTAAGAAAGTAGGTAGCTCCATTTATAAGCCCATAGGAACCCGTCCAAAATTCTAACTTCCCACCCGATCCCACCCAACTAAAAAAGGAAAATTTCACAACCCTTCTTAAGTTTAGGGGTTTCTTAGATAACTCTCCTTAACTTTTAAAATGTCATAACCACCCCCCCCCCCCAAAACTTTTGACTTTTGAGGTTCTTAGACCCCCCCCACCCCCTTCAACATTCAATGTTTGTCAAGAAAACCCCCACTAGAAGTGTGAACCACAATTTTCACTAGCAAACCTTAAGGGGGTTGTCTAAGAATCCCAAAACTTAAGAAATGTTTTGTGATAGTTTGAACTTAAGGGGGGTTATGTGAGAAAATGCCCAAATTCAAGTAGCTTTTTTTCCCTGAAATTTATCCACTTAAAACTCACATTTCAATTCAAGTTCATAACATGAGAATCTGTTACTAGTGACATATTTGATAGTGTTATGTAAATTTTTTTTCAAAATATGAAACTCGTTGAGGACAATTCTAAAAAATTTTAAATTATTAATTACATAGTTTCACCACTTCCTAGAAATCTTAGAAGCCACTACTTAAAACACAAGCAAATTCTTCACTGGGTGTGAGGATGTGCATCAATCCTAAGGTCGCCATCCTCCTCAAGCTAATCCATTCAGTTTTCTTTACCTTAAATCTTTGCAAAAACTGTACAAATCAGATACATATACATGCAATCAAACAGAAGTTCAATAGAGGGAAAACGAAAAAGGAATCCTTTTTATTTGTAATGCAAGTGCAATCACTCAATAACAACAGCAGCAACAACAACAAAGCATTTATGCCATCTTTAGAGCCGGCTACATGAAATTTTCTTCAGTTCTATTATGGATCATCTTCTTTGTTATCTATTATCATCTACTTCTTAGTTGCAATCACCTATATTTGTAGTCTCGATCACTTTTCCTAACCGGCCCATTTAGTGATTTTTGCTGCACATGACCAAAGCAGCTCAATCGATTCTCTCTCATTTTATCCTTGATTGTATCCTCAATAGAACGACCCTCTAGTCTCCTACAAATATACTCACTTATTACACTACGTTTAAGTGTATATGCATAAGAAAAGGGCAACTAATTAAAACAATAAAAAAAAACAAAACCTGTCCAAAATCAGCAAGCTTGAGCACTCCCCTCTCAGAAATCAACAAGTTCGACGGCTTCAAATCACGATGCACCACAAAACTCCGATGACAGTCATCAACTCCTCTCAAAACCTGCATCATCCACTGCTTCACCTCCCCAACCCCAATCCCATTCTTCTTCCCTTCCTTAATCACCGACGCGAGATCCAACGGCAGGAACTCAAGAACAAGCACAGCATCCTCATCCTCGTTCCAAAAGTACTCAATAAGGTCAACGACGTTCGGAGAGTGACGAAGAACTTGAAGAGCCTCGATCTCTCGAAACGAGCTCTCGTAGTCATGGATCTCCTTGAGGGCCACGGATACTCCGTCGGATCTTCGGCGAGCTCGGTATACGTCGGCGTAGGCGCCGGATCCGATACGGTTGATGATCTCGTAGCGGTCGGTGATCTCGGAGCGGCCGTAGATGCTCCAGCTTCGGCCGCGTGGTGCCGGTGATGGTGGAGATGGATCCATTTGGTTTGGGGGTTGATAGGGTCTGGATCCGATAAGGGTTAGGGTTTGGGATGAGGATGACGAGGAGAATTGGGAGTGTGAAGATTGAAGAAGAAATTGTTTCAGCGCTATGTCTTAATGGATCGTAAACCCTCAACCGATATCGGATCCCACTGTAAATATGAGATCCGATTAGGGACCGTAAGCGGATCGAATGAAATGTACCAATGTGCCAGCTTACACCAAAGCCCAAGGCCGGGCAACATGTGCTTGCTGGGCTTCTTTTGAGTTATTGCGGTTTTGAGACACTTGTATGTTATTGTCATTTGTCGGTATTTTTTATTTAAAACGAAAAAAAAAAATCATATAAACATGACATAACGTGTTAGACAGCTAGCTAGATATTTTAGCTTTTATTGATCTTGTCAACTTTTGATTATAGGATTTTTTCCTCAAGGAATCTGTGGGTAAATGGTGATTTAATACCCATTAGACTCAAGTTAATATCTTTTGGCTATCATCTTCATTGAATAACAAGCAAGTTCCTAGAAGTCAGAATTCAAAGTCTTCCCTCCTTATTCTAACCTTGTCTAGCTTCTTCATCTGCCAATATCCCTTCTTGCTAATAATTTTTTTTTTAAAGCCCAATTAATTAAGCTACGAGCCTATTCACATTTCCAACCCTCTTCCCCAAAGTCAACCTAAAGACTCCACCAACCTCACATGCAGCTTTCAATTCAATCACCAACAAGTACAAACTCAACGCCCAGGACACCAAGCATTCCTCTTTGACTTCGAACAATATATACTAAGCCCACTAACACCAAGCAGCAGCGGCGGCGGCGGCATTCGCATCTCGGCCAATAATGGGTAGGCCTCAGCCCAATTCCAGCGAGCCCACCAGTGAAGAATCCGGCCCGTACCCTCCGACGGAGAACTCGAGCGCACCGGAGCCGTATCCTCCGGCCGCTTACCCTCCTCCTGCGGTCCATCAGGCTCCTGCCGTCGATGGCACGCCGGTGTCATTCCCTCCTGCGGGCCACGGAGTCACATCGCATCAGGAGAACCTCGGCGGGGCTTCACCGTACCCACTAGGGCCCATAGGAGAGCCATGGTCGTCGGGTTTGTTCGATTGCAACTTGAACGAGACTAACGGTACGTAAACCTTCGATTATCTTAATTACCTGTGTGTTTTATTCCCCCCTGCGATTGATAAATAAATGCAGTTGCAACTATAGCTAGAGAGAAAAACAACCACAGTAATATCGATTACGGAATTTTTGAAATTGAACCAAACAGTTTCATAACAGTCGTTGCATCGCGATTATCGTCACAACGAACCCAACAGTTCCTTTTTTTTAATTTTTTTTTTATGTGCAGCTGTTATGACGGCGTTTTTCCCTTGTGTTACTTTCGGACAGAATGCAGAGATCCTGGATGAGGGCCAAACCCGTAAGTAAAAAAAAAAAGAAAAGAAAAAGACGCGCGTCTTATTATATTTTTCCCGCGAGATTAATATTAGGTGAAAGGACCTAACAAAGGCGAAGCTCTGTTTCGCAGGCTGCACGCTGGGGAGTTTTATGTACAGTTTGATGGTGCCAGCGTTACTCACTTGCTGGGTTCTGGGCTCAAATTACAGGCAGAAGCTGAGGCTGAAGTACAACTTGGTCGAAGCTCCGTACGAGGATTGGGCAGTTCATCTCTTCTGCCCTTGTTGCGCTCTCTGCCAAGAGTACAGAGAGCTTGAGAGGAGAGGACTTGATCCTTCTCTAGGTACCCTATATATATATACACACACACTTCACCCTTCGCTTGCTATTATTTGCATTGTAACTAAGTTTGCTTTGGGTGCTTTGCTATCTGGTTCTGCTATTTGATGCTGTTATCGTACTATTTATTTTGCAGGTTGGATGGGTCATCTGGCTAAACAACAGTACGCGCAGACGACTCCTCCCACAAATCAGTCCATGTGCAAATGAAAAATCTCTCTAGAGGAACTTTTCACTGTTTTTGTTGTTGTCTCTCCAGCATTCTAATTATTTCTCCTCCGAGCCTTGCAGGGTTGTGACAGAACAGAAGCTACATCTTCATTTTGTGGGTTTTTTAAATTTATTTCTGTAATTTTCGCTCAATTGTTTGGGAATTAGAAGTTGTTTTTCATCCAAATAAATGGCCGTGAGGCACGAATCTCTTTTGGTGACAAAAGACAGCCTAATGTCTTGCTGATGCATCTATTTAGCACTCGCAAGTCTAAACAATAAGCAGCGTGACGCTTGACCATCATCTTCAATGAACTAGTTTGCACCTTTCCTCGTCTTTCATAGTTACACATTTATCATCCAAAGTACCATGTTTTAATTAGAATTTTTACTTGCACCGCAGGAAGCGAGTTAAAATGAAAAGACAATGATGTACTGGAAATAAAATAATATTAGCACCATCATGACTTCATCATAATCAAGTATTAGATACAATGGACGCATGTTCATAGAGAGCTGTTTCTAGTAAATGGTAACAAATTTTAGGGGGCAGATCAATAGTGATAATTACAACACATACGTCTTATACTCCACGCAGGAGAAGTGAGCTCTCTAGTCTTTGTAGTCTTACCACGGCTGTAAATAATCATCCTCCCTTCTGCGTTATGACCATGGTCGCATAGCATTGTTGAGGGTGTTCGCCGGAAATAGACCTGACCATGGTAGCATAGCATTGTTGAGGGTGTTTGCCAGAAATAGACCTGACCATGGTAGCATAGCATCGTTGAGGGTGTTTGCCGGAAATAGACCTTTGAAACAGACCTCTACGCATATCTTACAGATTCCTGCGAACAAGTTTGAGTGGTGAAAATTGCAACTGAAGTTATAAAGGAGAAGGGATACATGTAAAATGAAGCAAGTTTCCTGCACTTTCAGCTCCTACGGCATCTTCAGATTATTAAGGAACCGGTCAACCAAAGATACATGTGAAACAGGAAAACGAGGCAAGGAAAGGACTTAGTTCCTGCTTTATAACTTCAAGAAGAGGAGATAAGGTATAACTTACTCAGGTGGCAGGAGCGCAATCTCTATTTCCTGGAGAGACTTCCCTTTGGTTTCTATGACATTCTTCCTCACAAAAACTGCAGCTATCAAGCAAAAAGATGCAAATATGGAATAAAGAACCTGAGCTCCTAGAAGCTCCAGTAACCGCAAGAAGAACAAACCAACAAAGAAATTCACCACCTGGAAGAAAGTAAGCAGCCATGTCTTAGTATCTACATAACATGATGCTACTGTCAATAAAAATGACAGGAAAAAAGAGAAAGTTGGTACAGACACAGGGCCATGAACTTCTGCAAAATGGTTTCAGGTTCAGTAATAGGCGAAAATATCGACAACAAAAATCCAGAAATACATGTTAAACCGTCATACTCCCCACCGAGGAAATTATATCCTGATGAGAGAATGAAGATGGTTTACATCGACATTAAAATTAACATTTTTAATTGTTTGCTCACTCAACTATCATATCCTAGCTGAAATGTAATTCAGGCTAGATTGTAGCGTCTTGGTTCTTCAAGATCATGCAGAATGTAATTCAGGCTGCAACACACTTACCCAATGAACAGACATACATACAGCCATAGCCTTTGCTCGAATCTTGTTGGGAAATATTTCAGGTAGAAGAAGACCAGGGACTGGGCCGGCTCCTAAAGCAAATGCCAACACGAACCTGCACAAGTAGTAATGACCTTTATTTAATTATTATTTTTACCTTCAAAAACTGTAAGCAATTAATGAAGATCAGCTGCACAGATTAACTGTGTATGGTGCGGTTTCTACACCAACAAACAAGTCACCGTCATCTATAACCTCAAGGACAATCATAAGAGCCACTAATCAAAGTGAGATCTACAAACTGTGAGAAAGACGTCAGTCATGCACACCGAGGAACATAAAGTCTAATAATAGACAAGCTAACTGTGCAGCAGTGGAGCATTGTAGAATGCCAGTGGTCATGTACGTTTAACTTTTGCTCTTTTTCACAGTGCAAAGATCATCTTCATAATCAATATAAAAATATCTAAGAATAAGAACAAATAAGGGAAATTTGCAAAAGACGTGCCAAGGACAAGAAAAATATAGACTATTTAAGGAAGTTAATGATGCAACAGGGAAGCATTTTACAATGCTAATAGTAACTGCATCAGCGACTACAAAGCACCGGAACCTAGTTGAGGCTTCAGAAGATCTGACCATTGTCCAGTCAAGCCACAATACACTCTGTCCTTAAGTTGGCCCATTTGCCAAGTTAAGGGATGAAATACATTTGGATACAGATACATCTGGATGGGATATATTAGAGCATAACTACTACTGATAGGCATATATACCGGCATGATGTTCTTATAAGTTATTTATGCGTGAATCCAACTTACTATAAGAACCAGCAATCCTTGTATAAGTGTTTGATGCGTGCACATCAAACCATATCATAGAGTTCTTACGTGGTGCTTGTTACTTGGGATTAACACGGGGAAACAATTCTGAATCCCGAGAAGGAACACGACACCTATTTCCCGAACATAATAATAAAGAAGCTCAAGAGATTGCTTGACCAAAAACCTTCTAAAGAGGACAACATCCAATCAAAACAGTAACCCAATTGAGACAATTGATCAAATAGAAAACAGCAACCAAATGGATGTAAAATGACAAATACTTGTGCTACATTTGGATAGGGAAAACAAGCATGCATATACAAGAAAGGAATCCCTGCAGATGTAGTTCTCTTAAGACTTTAGTGTAAAATAAGGACCATGATACAAACCAAGATTGTACATATATATTTTAAATAATTATGCAATCTAAATTTGAAATCTAGCAATGCCATTCAATCCTGCCAAAATACTAGTTTAAGATGTTCACATTAGACCTAGTAAATAAGGCAGCAAATGTAACTCTTACATCAACATTCCACCAACTGAAAGATACAACATCCCATAACCTGCAAACTGAAACCTTGCTGCAGTAGCCTGAACACCCATCGCCACTGCCTGAATCATTAGGGCATCATGAAAACAGTTACCCTACATATTATTAACAAAAAGAGGAGCAGCTGTTCAAATTGTCAATCTTCACATATAACATACCATGCCAATAAAACTCCACAACAGTAGCATCCTCCTTCCTAATTTGTCCATCAAAACCATTGCAACAATTGAGCCTGTAGACAATGGAAGTAAGTTATAGCTGCCATTCTTAAACTTCTAATGTTGCTAGTCGCTCATTACTTTTGCACAAGGTACTGTACCTGATAGATTAGAAATTCCTACACATATATTTGCAGTATCCGAGGGCACTCCAGCTTTTCTAAAGACCGTAGACGAGAAGTAAAATATAGCATTTATGCCTGATAGCTGTTGTAAGGCAAATAGCATTGTTCCAATAAAAACAACTGTACAAAAAAGAGGACTTGCAATGAAAAGAACTTCTTAGGACACACAGAAGTTCTGTAAGAATATAATAACAGTAAACGCAACTCGAGACAAGTCAGGATGAAGTTTACACATGAAAACCCACCTTTAAAATGACGACCACAGAGTAATTCTGAAAGCTTTACACCCTCTGTATCATCCCCTCTGTCTGCGCGCGACAATTCTTCTAATGCTGATTTTACATGTGATCCTCCCAAAAGTTTCTCAAATTCATCTCCCGCTTCATCAATTCTTCCATGCTGGGTAAACAAGAACACAAAGTCATAACAATGTAACATGCCTCACTTTTTTGAGTTGTCGCAAACAGAAAAGCTGAATATTTTGTTCAATAATACTAACTGCTCAAATACACAGGATATTTTTGAAGAGCAACAAGGGCAGGGTGCCCAAGGTGCTCACGTATACACGTAATTATTTGACATTGCAAACCATCCAATGCTGCAAGATACAGCTTACTACCCAATAAGTAGTATGATTAATAGTCTGTACTCTCTGGTCCTAACTGGAAACTTAACATTCCAAAAAAAAAGTTAAGAGTTTGAAGACTGAAGACAAGCAATTGAAAATGGTTTGTTTCAAAGACGACATGAAAACTCAAATGTCGCTTAATACTGAAAATGGCTGGATACTTATTACTAAATTGTTATAGGGGCCAAGCACAATAGAGAATAGGGTACCAACTGCGAAGGACGAATACAAATGTGGATGTTCCAATTAAAAGATGTCTTAGACCAACCCAATTCTTTTCGTACATGGTATTTGCTGATGTTTGCTATCATAAACTCATAGCTCCCTCTTCATCTCAAGTTCTTTAAAACTTAATCTCGTGTTTCAAAGATAAAGAAGCATAGCTTAATCAACCACGCTTGCGGGAGCAATCAAATACAAATATTTAAAGGCTAAAAACAACATATAAAGATATCAGCATATTGAGAACATGGCACATCATACCTTATAAAGCCAATGAGGACTCTCAGCACAAAATTCCATGCAGAGGGCAAGTAAAGCGGCCGGAGCAGCAGACACCCAAAAGCATACTCTCCACCTGGTAGCTCATAGTGTTATGTTTATAATCATGGATTGTAGATAAACAGATAAATTGTGATACTTCGTGATGTATTTACCATCCCAAAACTTCCTTCACAGGAAGTCCCATAAAGAGGGATGCCATTAGACCAAGACAGGTTGCAATTTGTATAAAGCTTCCATAAGTCCCTCTAACTGTTGGAGGAGAAACCTACAAATTGGAACAAACAAAAGTAAGTGATCAATAATATGGACTGCCACTACCTAGAAGCAATGATTTTAGAGAAATCATTTTCCGATACCTCAGTTATGTATAGTGAAGCTACTGGTGGACCAACACCCATGCCCGTTCCAACTAAGAACCTACCAACAAGCATTCCTTGCAGAGTAGCTGAACTTGCACTACAAAATGCAACTTCTCAGAATAACTTCCAAAATCATCAAAAACATTATGAATATGTGAAATATTAATGGTATTTTTCCACGATGCTAAGAACTTTCTGATCAGAGTAGAATAATTCATGCATATTATACATTTTTACATCCAAAGACCATACACATACTTGTAATAATGTAAAATATACAATAATACGTATGCTAAACTATTACACATCTTTATCACTTTGTGAAAGGAATATGCTTGGCTCTTCAATTTTTAAGGAGTACCTCGATGTATCTCATTTCCTAATTCAAACATTTCTAGACTTATTGCAAACAATGCTTTGATGCTTTCTGCATTAGATTATAGTTTTTTTTCCTGAAATTGAAGGACTATCACACATGTAAAGTGAACAAAAAAAAAAAATTTGTAGGATATGTTTCCGTTACGAATGTTGTAGATTAAAACATAAATGACTGAGAATGCAATTCAGAGGTGTCTAAATGTATCTGAGAAGCATCTAAAGAGGTGGTGGTGTCCGACACATGGATTAATGTATTGGCATGGGTGATTCAGAGCAGAACTGCTTATGCTACATAGCTCTCGTCACTCGAGCAAATTCCACTTCAACGACTTCTTAACCAGGGTATCTTGTAATGGATGCCAAACTCTAAAGATTCAAACTAAATTGAAGAACCTAGTTTACAAAGCACGTATCATACTAAGGCAGCAAATAATTCTTCAATAATCTAACTTGTGTGTTGAGCGTAAAGATAAGAGGCAAGGTAATAGCTGAACCAATCTATCTATCTACTCAAATGACGCCTCCAGCGAGTAGTAATATCAGAAGTTCCACTACCTCAAACAAGCTCCGACGACAAGAGGCAAAGCAGACAGCTGAAATGCCCTTCGCCGCCCAATCCCATCAGCTATCCACCCACTAAACAAAGACCCAACAAGCGCTCCACCCAAGCACATGCTCACCACAAGCCCTAGATCAAAACAAGAACCAAAAATCAACAAACAAACAAACCTTAATTCCTTTCACAACCACTAGAAATAACAAAAACCCTCACCTTCTTCCAAGGTGTTCCCAGCAAACCCCAGATCCACCGATATGCTCTCCAGCGGCTCGTTCACAACACTAAGGCGGCAGCAAACAAGTGAATATAGGATTAAATTGCACAAAGTTCCTTCAATTAAAATAGTTATTCAGTTAATCGTACCCCAGATGATAACCAAATAAAAAGGAAGATATTGTAGCCACCAAAACGTGAGGCAGGGATTGCTTCCATGAATAATGACTGCTATTATTATTATCGCCTATTCCATCCTCTTCTTCCTTCATCTCATTCGACAAATAAGACCGAGCTACAATTCAAAATTTTAAAAATAGTATGAGAACATTTCCAATTTTATTACACAAAAATCTTTTTTTTTTCAATATAAAAATATTTTAAAAAAAACAAAACCTGATGAGACATCATCATCATCATCTATGGGGATCGAGAGATCCCTAGCCGGCATTCGCTTGTGAACTGACGATGACAAAGTACGGCTCAGTTGCATAACTCTCTCTCTCTCTCTCTCTCTCTCTCGATTATCACATCGGCAAAAAGTGCTTGAGATAATTAATGATCCGAATTAACGAAAGTTTTGTGAGAGGCGAGGGCTAATAAGGAGAGCTCACCGCTTCCGCTTGCGTAAAGAATCAGCGCTGGGTGAAAGAAAAGGGCGGGTGGGGGTCAATGCTAACGTACGCCATACACAGGTAGCTTCTGGTGAGCTTTCTCTCCATCCACCAAACACGTGTTGTGTCCTGTTGTCCCGCTCGTGACTGTGGATCTTGGGTCGGCCCACTGAGTCACTCGGTATGCATTGGGCCTGAAACGCATGAAGCCCATCAAATTACTTGGAATTCACGGCGTACGAAGGTAAAAAAAAAAAATACATGCGAAGTTCATTCCGTTTTGCCTTCACCAATTAATTAATTATTGGCATATCTTTATCGAATCTTCTCTTTAACAATTTCTCCCGTAAGCGATATTTAGCCGAGAGATAATGCGGAGTCTTAAGGCAAATGATACATCTTGAATGGCCTATTTCTCTGTTGAAAGTTGAAATCGGTTACGAGATGATGAGCTTCAGCTTTTCATTCTAATATATTAGTATCAAGTAGTACTGAAATTTGATTTACTTTATTTGTTATCAGTTCACGAAAATTATGAAGTAAAAAGTAGTTGAAATACACTTTTCTTCTCCCATACAAAGTTCTAGAAGTAGTAAAAATAATATTTCTTCTCTTCATTCATTTCTTTTTGTTTTCTTCTGGATAATGACTAAATATTGTTAGAGAGCAAGCGAATCTGTTAGGATATTATTTACAAACTAGTCTTTTAGCCTTGTGCCAAGCACGGTCTTATCACAATCCACTTACATTTCGTTTTGTTTCAATCACTCGTATCTCAATAGAATTTACAAAATTTACTGACTCACCTCCCCTTCTGAAGCATGGGAACCCCCGTGATTGAGGTTAGACAATATGCCCCTGCTCGGAAATCATGATGTTGAACAAATTATATAATGCTATAATTAAACTTAAGATTATTTAAATTAATACTTTCATATGAAATGAATAAACTAAAGAAAATCAAAATGTATCTAAATACAACTTGAATGTGTTGGCCCTATGGTTTTGATGATGATTTGTCAAACAATTTATAAGCTAATCTGTTTTCTAGTTTTTGTGGTTTGTTTTCTCTTTACAGGAATTCAACACATGGCGATCAAGAGTTAAAGATTCAAGTTCATGTGTGTGCATTCACCTAGGTATAAGAGTAGTTTGCTTACATATATCGTATGACTATATTTAAGCTCAATATATAAACACAACACAAGTTTGACTTTTTCTATCATACAAATGATTTTTTATCAAACTTTGTTACAATTGTTTTTATTTCATGTTTACATCTCTTTCATACTTCATAATATATATATAATATATGCATGATATATATACAGAAGTTTACAAGCCATAGTTTAATTTTATGTTCACGAAAAACAGGTTTTATGAACACCTTTAAAAAACAGTAAGTTTTCACAAACGAAAATTATATTTTTAAAAATTCCTTTTCAAACATGTTTATTTTATCATTTAGAAACTTTTTCCAAAGTTTTACTATTTTTTGAAAATTATTTAATATTTTTAATGTATTTTTAAAATCAGCCAAAAACATGTAATAACTTATGTATCAGTTTGCGGTCGACCGTCACGGTCGACCGTCAGCAGTTCAGAGACCTATTTTGCTTTTTAATGGATCGCGGTCGACCGTGGCTCATCCAGAGACTTTCACGGTCGACCGCCGCGGTCGACCGCCTGCTTTTCAAAGCCATTCTACTGTTCTTTGTGCTTCACGGTCGACCGCCAGTTCTTCACGTTCGACCGTCGAATTAATTATTGTGTTGCAACGGTTATTTTTTGATTTGACTCTCTAGGGGTATTTTTGGTCTTTTGAGTATTGTTTTGACTGATGTCTTGAGTGAGTATAAATACCCCAGTGCTTCCTTCTTTCAAAGAACCAAGAGTTTTTGTTTACAGTGTGTTTTAACAAAGGATTAAGAGGTGTTTAAGCTGTTTATTGGATCTGTTTCAAAAGAAGAGTTTTTCTACAGCAAGAAGAGGCTTTCAATTCCAACTGAGGATCTTGTCCTCATCATCTTCTACTGTTCTTCTTATTTATTGAGAAGTTTTCTAAACTCATTTTTATATATAGCTTATTATTTCATTTTCATATCTTAGCTGTATTAATTGAGTTGCATATTTTCTATTTGCTTTTATCACACACACCTTATTGAGCTTATAATATTTCCATACAATATTTTGTTGGGTAGTGGTGTGTGATTTAGTGAGAGTGAGCTTCATTGTGTTCTCATTTATTATCGAGAACAAATCATTGTATTTAAACCCTTATTGTGAGTATTACTTGTAATACACTTGTACACCGAGAGAAGTGTGAGGCGTGAGACGGGGTCGAATCCAATAGGAGTGGCGTCGACGGACAAACCTAGGGAGAGGTTGTATCCGAGCACTTGAGGAGGAGACATGGGCTAGAATCCTACACTTAGTGTGTAAAGTGTGATTGCATAGTGTTTGTTGTGTGAGAGTTTTTAGTAAACTTGTAAACCGAGTTTTCCAGATTCGTGTATGTTTTGTTAATCTGCCAAAACCAATGCACGAAACTTTATAAAAATACCCTCAAACATATCCAATAACTTGTTATTAAGTATATCTATGACCTCAAGTCATTTACCACAATAGAATTATTTATCCCTAATAATTCATATATTTATATAACAAAAATACGGGGTTTTACATTCTTTCCCCCTTAAAAGAATTTCGTCCTCAAAATTCAGAAATCATACTCAAACAAATAATATTACTCTAGACAAGCATATAGCGATATTTATATTTAACAATCCAGGATGACTATATTCCCACTCAACCCTTAATCAAATGGAACTAGTACGTCGGACGAAAAATCCAAATAAGGAACCCCCATATATATACCATGTGTTCCAAAAGATTAAGAATTAAGCGGAAATATTCTTATTCTAGCGTTAAATCTAAATATAATCACACAAATAATCATACACATAAATCAATCCACTTCCTCAATAAATGCAGGAAGTAGCGCTACATAGCATCTTCGTGCTCTCGAAAATTAGCTTCGATGTTCACACTTAACCATCTAAAATATAATTACCGCCACTTAACCCTTAACTAAATGGAACAAGTACATCGAGCGAAAAATCCAAACAATGAACCCCTCATATATATACCATATGTTCTGAGTACCTAGGAGATAAGTGGTAATACCCTCATTTTAGTGTTAAGTATAAACATCACTATAATTGAATCTATAATCCATATATAAGTCATACAAAAAGATTTAATTTTGCTCAAACATGTGTGGATAGTCGCGACGCATGTCCTCTTCTCGCTCCCAAGAAATCTCCTCAACGCCTCTTCGGTTCCACTGAACTTTCACCAAAGGAATTACCTTGTTTCTAAGCCTCTTGTCCTCTCTGGCAAGTATACAAACCGGAATCTCAATAGTAGTCAAATCTTCCTGAAGCTCAATCTCTAGTGCATCCAACACTCTCTTTTTCTCCTCATCATGTAAGTGCTTCTTGAGCATAGAAACATGAAATACGTTGTGTATACTAGACATCGATGTTGGAAGATCTAGTCTGTATGACACAGCTCCAATGCGCTCCAAAATCCGAAAGGGTCCAATATACTTCGGTGTAAGCTTTCCCCATCTCCCGAATCGCTGAACGCCTTTCATAGGCGATACCTTCAGCATAACCGAATCTCCAACCTGAAACTCCAAGGGTCTTCGTCTCTTATCTGCATAGCTCTTTTGTCGACTCTGAGCGACTAAAATCCTCTCTCTAATCAATTCTACCTTCTCAGTAGTCTGCCTCATAAGTTCTGGACCAAGCATTAAGCTATCCTCCGGCTCTACCCAGCATATCGGTGATCTACAAGGTCTCCCGTACAATACCTCATATGGGGCCATACCGATTGTCGCTTGATAACTATTGCTATAAGCGAACTCTATCAGTGGAATATGCTCCTCCCAGCTACCTTGAAAGTCTATGACACAAGCTCGTAACATATCTTCCAACACCTGATCACACTCTCCGTCTGACCATCTGTCTGTGGGTGGAATACACTGTTGTAAGATAATCTGCTGCCGAACGAATCCTAGAAACTCCTCCAAAAATGCAAAGTGAACACTGAACCTCGATCCGATACAATCGTATCAGGAACTCCATGAAGTCGGACCATCTCCCAAATAAATATCCTTGCATACGCCTCAGCTATATATGTAGTCTTCACTGGAATAAAATGCGCTGACTTCGTCAACCGATCTACAATCACCCAAACTGAATCATTCCCCTTCTTCGACTTCGGCAACCCTACAATGAAGTCCATAGAAATATCCATCCATTTTCACTCTAGGATGGATAAAGGCTGAAGTGTTTTTGCTGGTCTCTGATGCTCTACCTTGAAGTCGCTACTGCTGCTGATTCGGGCCCTTACCCTGCTGAGCTCCTGCTGGTGCGCTGCAGCACTCCGATACCTTATGTCCGACCTTACGACAGTTATAGCAAACTCCCTAAAACTTACGTTACTGAGGCGCTCTCTGATCATGCTGGGGTCCCTTCTTATGAGGACCTTGTTGTTGCTGCTGGGATCCAAAAGAAGGTCTCTTGTTCTTACCCTTATCCCCGTTCTGCCCTGCCTTAGCCTTCCCTTCTTTATCTTTCTGGAACATAACAGTCTCAATCTCCTGTAAGGTGGCGGCCTCTGCTACCCCTCGAACTAAATAGAACTTCCTCGAGACGAGGTATCGACGAAGATTAGGGCGGAGCCCTGCTAGGAACATCTGAGCATGTTGCTCTCCTATCTGCCATATACCCGTGAAGTACAGCAACTCCATAAATCTGCTCTTAAAGTCTGCCATTGATATATCCCCCTGAGTCAAGCGGGATAACTCAAGCTCCTTCCCAGTCCGTGCTGTAGAAGAAATATACTGTCCATCAAAGAAGTAGACGAAGTCCTCCCATGTGAGGGTCATCCGGTGCTCTGGAGTGAACTGGAGTCGATACCATCTCCCGGCGTCTCCCTTCAGACTGCAGGATGCCAATCTCTGCTTCTGGACCGAATCTACATTAAGTATGTCAAGGGTGTTACTCACATCCTCCTTCCACTTATGGGTTGCAAGAGGGTCTAATGACCCCTGAAACTCCGGTGCCCTCATCTTCTGGTACCTCTCTACCATATGGAGCCAAGCCTCCTGCTCTGTATCTCTATCCGGAACTGCTGGTGGAATAGCTGCAGGAGAGGTCTCTGAAGGTCTCTCGTTGATAGGAACGACTGGTATCCCTTGTGGCTGATCTGCTGGTGGTGGTGGTGACGTTGGTGGCGTGATATGATTCGCCACAAGCTCCTCAATTGCTGCCATCCTAGCTACGATAGGAGCCATAATATCTATCAGGTACTGGGAAGCCTGCTGCGGCTCAGGTGGTGCTTGCTGTGGCTCGGGTTGAGCTTGTTATGGCTCAGGTAGAGCCTGTTGCGACTTTGTCTGTCCAGCTCTCCGAGTACGAAGTCTACCACGTCCTGCCATCTCTCTGATCATAAGAAAATAAGAGTTTATGAGTAAAAATAGACTATACACATACATAGCATATCACAATATGATTTTTACAACAATTTAGTATTCACACAAATACTTTAAATTTACACAAAAATAATTGTCATAAAAAAATATCCTCAAATTTTGAGATATACGCATATATCGTCCTCACTCATACTAGGGAATCCTTACGGACTCTATACATGAATCCTAAGAAACTATATCCTTGCTCCACGACTCGACACAGGATGATCCTAAGGATACTAGAACTAGAGCTATAATACCAACTGTGACGCCCCTGGGTTCACACAAAGCTGCAGTCCGAGGTGAAACCAGAAATATCAAACCTGCCATGCACCACACCGTGTAATAACATGTTTTACCATCACAATTACTATCTCTCTAGTAGAGTCAATAACAGGTGTAGGTACAAAAGCAAGTAAAAGATAATACAAGGGTCAACTGATGAAATAATAGAGATCAAATTAATATTTCATCATCTAACATACTGAAGTACAAGTCAATGTCTGAAATGAATAAACTGGAACTTCTCAACAAGTCTCAAATACAAATATCTGAATAAAAAGAAATAAGGCACACAACCTTTACAACTTCTAGAATAAACTCTCAGATGTCTAACAAAAGTCTACAGTGGAGTTCAAAAGAAAAAAATATAACTATAATAAACGGGTGAAGCTAAAGTGCGTCGCCATCAACCTGCGATCTCCGGGCTCCTGACTCGTTACTTGAAAGGGGGAGGGACAACGAGCGTCAAAGCGCTAGCGAGCAACATCACAACCAACCCCAAGGAAAAAGGCTCGTTGTATACCGAAAATACAGTTATAATGTATATATAAAATCACTGATCCTATTTAGGTAATTACAACATGAGCATAAGTACGTCTAGCGAAATAATCCAAACAAGGAAACCCTCATATATATACCATGTAGCTCAAATTGTAAATACCTATGTATAAGAAGATTTTAGTATTTTGGAAATTACAACACAAGCATAGGTACGTCGAGCGAAATAATCCAAATAAGGAAACCCTCATGTATATACCTTGTATCTTAAATTGTAAATCCCTAAATACCAAACCCAAAATCTATGTTTGTTGGAAATTTTGTAACAACAAGAAAATAACGAAAGAATTGTATTTGATTTATTCTCTCTAATCACTTAGAAAAAGAATGTTTACAACTCTCTCAACTCTCGATTACAATTTGAATTCCGGGGTACAAAAGAGAAGAAAATAAATTTGATTTTCTCCTTTGTTTAAGACTGGGTTCTTCACGGTGGCGATGAGATGCTTCCTTCGAGTGCTCGCGTCGAATTTGCTTCTCGTTGACGATCCAAACGTCTCAACTTGCTGGAACAACTGACCTTGTGTAACTGATAACTCTTGTCGAGTATTGTAGCTCCGAACGAGTAACAAACTCTGATAACAAGAGTTGTTTGAACCGAAAATGATTCGGTTAATTAGCCAAATATGTAATATCTGGATTCCTCAATGGATGTTGATTCCCCAGACTGTATAAAGAGTTGATTCTCTCACTCTCTATCTCAGATTCTCTCTTGAAGATCCGATCTAAGCCTTCCAAGATCCGATCTCCCCAAAAAAATCCCCAACTCTGTTGAGTTTGTTGATATTTATAGGGGGATTAGGGGTATAACCACCCCCATAATCCGCGCCTAAGTGGGGGATTAGTTACCCCATTAATCGGGTGTAACAACCCACGTAAACCACTCCCTGTATCGTGGGTAGAGAACAACTTCGAAGTTGTTACAATCGCGTTTGAATGAGTCAAAGCTTGCTGTGACAAGCTGCGTCGTGCAGCGATAGAGCTGCGTTGGGCAGCGGCTGGTGAGCTGCATTCGGCAGCGATGTAGCTGCGTTGGGCAGCGACTGGTGAGCTACGTTCAGCAGCGATGTAGCTGCGTTGGGCAGCGGTTGGTGAGCTACGTTCGGCAGCGATGGAGCTGCGTTGGGCAGCGGCTGGTGAGCCGCGTTCGGCAGCGATGGAGCTGCGTTGGGCAACGGTTGACGAGCCGTGTTCGGCAGCGATGGAGCTGCGTTGGGCAGCGGCTGGTGAGCTGCGTTCGGCAGCGATGGAGCTGCGTAGGGTAGCGGTTGACGAGCCATGTTCGGCAGCGATAGAGCTGCATTGGGCAGCGGCTGATGAGCTGCGTTCGGCAGCGATGGAGCTGCGTTGGGCAGCGGCTGGTGAGCCGCGTTCGGCAGCGGCTGGTGAGCCGCGTTCGGCAGCGATGGAGCTGCGTTGAGCAACGGTTGACGAGCCATGTTTGGCAGCGATGGAGCTGCGTTGGGCAGCGGCTGGTGAGCTACGTTCGGCAGCGATGGAGCTGCGTTGGGCAGCGGCTGATGAGCTGCGTTCGGCAGCGATGGAGCTGCGTTGAGCAACGGTTGACGAGCCGCGTTCGGCAGCGATGGAGCTGCGTTGGGCAGCGATTGTGAGCTGTGAATGTCTTCTCTGTCTTTATATATGGATGACACCAATGATCAATCAAGAAGGTCCTATTCAAGCCATTTGTGATAATTGAAGCATCTCAATAACACTCTATCAACTGTAGGTCACAATCTTCACTAAGATAGCTTGATCGTGTGCTTCTCAGCATGACGAATATTTACCCACAGCTCTCTAGATCTTCCTGCTTTTCTAAAAATCATTACACTGCTCATCAGCATCCCTAATAGTTGCTAATGTAATTTCAGCCATGTTGTTGTCGTGAAGATCGTCTGATTGTAACCTTCCCCGATCTACCTGGAATTCTCCAAATTATAACTTTCTGGAAGTCGTCAGATTGTAACTTTCCACATCAGTGTTTGATGGGGAGTCAGCTATCTTATTGTAAATTTTAGACAGCCTACAGAACCCCCTCCAAAGTTTTCAAAAGTTCGCGATTGACTGGGACGAATTTTCGAAACACTTTGGATTCCAAAACTTGTTGACTAAATGCACCTCATTGCAGATTGGGTAGAGCACCAACGTTCTTGTTTAATTCGCCAGCGATGACTTGGAGTTTGTTTGCCTAAGTTCATCATCCCCAGGTAGATTCGCCATTCCCTGGCTTAAGACAAATTTATTATCAGAGAACGAAGGACCTACAGAGCTTTATCTCCAGCTTAATCAAGAGGGTAGCCTTTTGGTTGAAATATTGTGTACTCTGAAAGAGTAGCTGCATGCCAGGCTGAGGATGATGGTCAGAACGCATGCTTAGATCGTGCGTCCAAATCGTCTGAATGCAAGGGGTGCGTTCGTGAGTTGTAACCCCCTTTTTAAAATTACGAAAATCTCGCTTCGGGTGGGATTTTTGCCTAAAATCCCGCGCTGATCTGACAACTACAGCTGTATATAAATAGACCAGTGAGGTCAAATCCAAAGGTCATTCGACTTTTCCTCATTTCTAAACAGAGCTCCTGTTCATCTTCTCCATCATTTCAAGGGGAGAAAAGATTCACCCCAGGTCTTCTTCATCGTCGTGATTAAAATGGTTTTCAAAAAGAAAACCACTTCTAAACCGAGGGCGGCTCCGGCTCAAGGTTCCCCCTCGGATAAAACTTCCGGTGACGTTCGAACTGCTGCACCGCAGTTTCCAATCTCTTCGGCTAGCGGTAAGATTGAACCAGCATAGGTTGTTTTGTTGTTTTGACCGATTTCTCATCTTCGGCCCACCATTAAACTCGGGGGATGACCTTCAGTGTTTATCCCTTTTAAGAAAACGCATGGTTAACTCCATCGTTCATAAAATTTCAACGCAGGTTCAAACCCTGCATTTAAAAGCTTGGACTTGGGTGGAGACCCTGCGTTCGAGGGTCTGGACGTAGGTCTTGGCCTTGCGTTCGAAAGGAATTTGGACGCGGGTTGGGACCCTGTGTTTAAAGACCCGAACGCAGGCCTGAACCTGGGATGCTTGTGTTAGACTAGCCATTTGACTAATGACTCTCCCTTTTTTTTTATTTGCATTATGTTATTCTAATGAGCCCCTTTCTTTCAAACATTATTTTGGTCACGCGGGAGGCCCGGAGAAAAATGCGGTCTTTAGTTTTCGCTTTGAGTACTCAGTTTTTGAGGACACAAACCAAGAACGAGCGAAGCTTATTACCCAAGCCTTCCCTGAGACTCTCAGATCTTTGGTTACGGATGCCAAATTTGAAACCGCAGAGCGCGAGATTCTAAAGAAGCCACCCTTCCTCTTTGGGGATTCTGTCAACGTGGATCCCAAGCGAATGTCCGAGGGGAATTACAAATGGTTGAGGGTCGTGAACAACCGTCGTCTTTTTCTTCCCAATTTAGAGCGGATGTGGCCAATCTCGTACTATCAGTGTGCATCCATCCCACGATCGATAAATTGGGAACTTGTTCAGGACCAAGGAGGTGTTGCTACTGGGCACATCACTTATCGGGGCACTCATTCTGCTGGTTTTAATAACTTTATGGCTTTGAAACCAGGCTCATTCAAAAAAGAACATCCTGTTGGAGAGCCCTCTAAGTTGGCGGCGGTTTTCATTAGGAAATTTATCTCAGTCCAAGGAGAGTTCCCCACTCAAGATTTCAGGGCTCCCACATGGGTTCATTCCAGTGAGTCGGATTGGTGGGCCCGGATGATAAATTTTGTTCTGGAGGAGTTAGAAGAACCTTTGAGAATCTCTGAGTTACGGGTTCCGATAATGGCTACTCAATATGGAATTACTCCCAATTACAGTGGGCTCTTCGCTATGTTAGAGTTCTACAATCCTCACACTGGCACCTTTTTCACCTCAGTTGGTGAATTAGGCTTTGCTCTTCACGAGATGTTTGAGATTTTCGGCTTGTCTTTCGGAGAATTGCCTTATGAGGAGTTTGTTCCTGGAAGCAGGGAGTTGGAGAATTTGAAAAACACTGCTCCCGATCTTTATGACACTTACTGGGAATTAATGTGCCATTTTCAGATATGTGCACAAACTATCGGGAAAAGAGCCGATGGCGTGAAACAGGGCCAATGGGCTGAATATCTTTTCCGCAATGTGGGGAATAAGGAGGCAGAGGTGACCCGTTTAGTTGCCAGTACTCTCGAAGAAATCAATGAACGCATCAATGATGCGACTTCTCACTATACCTGTGAAGTGAAAGAGGACATCTTCCCCGCATTTACCACATTTGAGAGCTTCCATTATCAAGCGGAAGTCCCAATATCCGACATGGCTCTGTTCGCAGGTTTTCTTACTCTTTGGTTGAAGAGATGTGTAGTACCCACCAGGCCGGTGGATGCTATTATGGTAGAGGTATTATACCCTGCTGTACTTCTAGCCCATGGGCGGCCCCTGAATCTTCTTTCAGCTATGGTGTGCTGTTTACAGAGCGGCTTGCGAGAATTGTCTTCTGAGTTTATCGTCGTCAAGAAATTGGATTCAGATGGGAAGACTATCATCCAAACTCCGACCCCTCGAGTACCAATGCCGTATATTTATTTGGTATCTTGGTTCGTTTTGCACTGTCCTTCGATAATGTCGACTCCTGAATCTGATGACCCCTCAGCGCCTCTTGTTCAACAATTAGAAACTGCCGAATGGGTCGGTTGGTACCAGGTTAAGTTCCGTGAAATATTTCGGCGGGAGCATAATTACGAGATTGCTTGCAAGTTCCCTGCTTTTGAAGGTGGTGCATATGGGGAACTCCATCAAGACACCCCCGGACGGAACGCTTTTACCACACTTAGTAGAGGTGCCTTTTGGTGGCTCATAAATATCCGCCCGGGTTATCTCATTTTTCGGCAAGGGAGAAAATGCTTTATTGAACCCTATCAGCCTTATCGCTTTTCTCGGCAATTTGGCTATGATCAACTCTACATCGGGAATCCAAACCCTGCCCTTGCGTATGCGGGAAACGTATATGAAGGAGCGAGAGCCTGGTATTACTCAGTAGCAGGATGCACAGGTGCGAAGTTTCGACTACCGCATAAGACACCAAATATTCGTACCTCTTTGAGTTTCTGCACGTGGTACCAAGCTGCCTCCCAGGTTCCGGCTTACAATATGAACACTTCTTGTTTGAGGGCCATCCGTAAATGGTATGCTGCCAAGAGGAGTGCTAAACGGTTCCGTGCCCGGGGGGCTAATGAATACTTGACATATGAAAAGGCGATTACGGAGGATGAGCGGCAACAATCGCCAGAAACCGAACAGCAACAGCCACCGGAAGGAGTTCAGGAAGAGGTCAGGTTGCCGGATACTCATGCGGTGGAGCCTTCAAGAGTTCTGACTCGGAGTAAAAGTGCTCTTGGAAAGAGAGCGATGGATGCGGCTGAAGCGGCCAAATACGATAAACGAACTCGTCGGAAGTTAGCACTCGAACCCCCTGTTTCTAAGCTTATGTCAGATGCTCAGAAAGCATGGCATGCTGAAGAGGAAGAGTAGGAGTCGGCTGCTATGCAACTCTCACCTCAGCCTGGTCTTCCCAACATTGGTCCTGCCTTAGAAGGTCCCGTCTCCTCTGCGCATTCACCACATGAAGAAGAGCGTGGGGATGAATCATTTGCAGGAGGTATGGAATTTGTCCCTGAAGACACGCTTCGTGACACCGCTTCTACTGCTCATGCTGTTGTAGAAGATAGACCTCCGGTCTCAGAGCCTACAGTGGCTAGTCAAGATGACTTAGTGGTAGACAAGTCTCCTTCTGCTTCTGTGCTATTACCATCTGCAGTAGATGTACAGCCTAGCCCTACCACCGGCATCATATCCAAACCTACCCTCGCTGAAGACCCACCGACACTCCTTCCTATGAATGAGGAGGAGCCTACCGATCATAGCGACGGTATAGACGATGCGGATGGTGGCAACGACCAGAGTGGGAGTGACGAGAATGATGATAATTTAAGTGATGATAACGATGATCTCGGGGAGTGGGATATTCGACCACCCTCTTCTTCAGATAAGGCTTCGCCCTACGTCCCTTTGCCTCTCGCGGGTAAGTATTGTTTGCTCTGATTCACGACCAATTTTTATTGTATACTTAAATAACTTTCCCGTACAGATCCTATGGTACATGAGGCGAGTACTGTTACTCCTCCTTCGACACAACTGCCTGCGCTACTACCGGCTCAGGTGTCAGAGCCCTCTTACTCAGAGCCCCCAACGACGACTCTTCCGCCGACGACTTTGTTGACAATTTCTTTGGCCTCTACCGAAGTTGTAGACGTGCCGAGATCATCTAAAGTGGGGGAATTGATGGCTCTGCAATCGAGTCCATCTCACCTAGATATCGGTGTTCCTTCTCAAGCTACTACACCGAAATCGCCTGCGGATCTTTTATTTGGCTTTACGTCTTCAGAAGTTTCTGCACCGTCTCCTATTGCTGTTTCGAGCCCCACAGATGTACCGGATTTTCTCAAGATTTCTCTTGATTATTTGGGACATCTCACCAAGAAAGTAATTGAGGTCGTACTGGCTGGCCGCGATACTTTTGATACCTACAAGCCTATGCTCACGAACAGTTTGAACAACCTCAAGTTCGTAGGTGACGTCGATGTTGTTCAACGTTTCTCCGAAGCCATCTTACGTCTAGAGGGACAAATCAGATTCTTAGAGGCTTTGGGTCACGCTGATATCCAAGCGCAGATTGCATCTACTTTTGAGGACATTCGAGCTGAAGAACTCAATAAGTATGAAGCCGCTCGACATCATATAGCTGAGGAAGAGGTTGAGGTGGAACAACTGCAACAGCTACATTCTCAGAAACAAGCTGAGCTGACTCTTTCGAATACTTCTTTGGAGACTTTACGAGAGAAGATCGCCGCCGCTGAAGTGGAGTTAACTAGGATGAAGGCTCAATTCAAACGGGAAGAAGCTATTGTCACTGAGCTCAACCTCAAAAGCGCTGCTTCCCTGGTGAATTATCGTGCCAAAGCCGGTGCTCTAGAGCAGGCCAAGAAGGAGGTGGCTACCATGCTGTCTAGTGAGGACGAGCTTCGGAAGCGGGCTGAGATGCTGGTGCGAACAGATCATGAAGAGAAGCTTTCTGATATCAAGTCTCAGATCGCTTCATTTAGTTTGATGAATTGACGAATCTATCTTTGTATCGCTCTTTTGGTAGGAACAACTTTTATTTCCAGTTGCTTGGTTTTCCTTTTGAATAAAAGTGTAGCTGTTTTGGTTTTTCATCGTTTCTTTTGCATATCATTCTCTGACATGGAACAATGAAATTCTGCTTTGGATAGATTGTCTTTATACTCTTGTTTTAAGCATAAGAAGAAATTTATAAATCTTCAAAGTGCTATGTGGTGAGTTTGAGGACTTATCGCTCCATTGATGAGAGTCGATAAGTTGAAAGCGTTACGATCGGAGCAATTTTAAGGACCTATCGCTCTTTTGACGAGAGTCGATAAGTTAGAAGTGTTGCGATCGGAGCAACTTTGAGGACTTATCGCTCTATTGATGAGAGTCGATAAGTTAGAAGTATT
>BQKN01063126.1:3361-22780 GCA_022839385.1 Asparagus kiusianus
TCGTCCGAACTCGGATCTGACTGATTTCAGATGCGTTGGAATTCTGGTGAAGAGCTCTGTTGATCCTGAGGGTTGGATTATCAGTGGGGTGAACGGTACACGAAGGGCGTTGCTCCTTTTGTAGCTGTTGCGGGGTTACCGATCAGTCCGTATCCCCGTTATTCTGAGATTCTGTCGGCTCACGTAACTCGCCGGTTCGCTTTAGGCGCTCACCGACGTCATTTGAACTCTTGTGAACCGGGTAGTGACGTTCAATCGTCGATCGTTAACACTAAGCTGTGAGTGGGGACCTATCGGTAATTTTTGACGCCTACAACCATGCCTGTAGATGATATGGTGCTTGATGAATGCAATGACGTTACTCGTTTTAACTTCTCTGAGTGGAACTGCTTCAGCCCATTTGGAGAAGTAATCAGTAATTGCCAGGATGAACCGGTCACCTTTGACTGCTGGGGGGTTTATATGACCAACAATGTCCATTCCCCAAGTCTCGAACGGCCATGACGTAACCGAAGGATGCAGATGCTCCGGAGGTTGGTGCATATAATTCGCGTGTACTTGACATGCGTTACACTTTCGGGCGTATATGATTGCATCGCTCATCATGAAAGGCCAAAAATATCCCATTCTTCTGATGCGGTCATAAAGCTTGGGACCAGGTTGGTGTGCGCCACACTCTCCTTCATGCGCCTCTCTAAGCACTTCTTCAGCTTCTTTGGTCGATAGGCAACGTGCTAGCAGCCCATCGTACCCCCTGTGATATAGCGTTCGATTCTCCGTATTATAGTAGAATCTTGGAGCTCTTCGTCTGATTGACTCTCTCTCCTTCACATCTTCTGGCAAGATTCCATGCAAGACGTAGTCGATGATGGGGAAACGCCAATCTCGGGGTTCGAATTCAGCCTGAGTTGTGTGCACCTCCTGGACCTCTTCTTCCCTGCCATTTTCATCATAAAGCGGCACTAAGAGTTGGTGAGTTCTTACCGTAACAAACTGCTCTGTTCCGAGAGGCTGTGCCAGAGATACAGCTAAAGCTGCTAACGCATCTGCGTAGGTGTTCTGTAACCGCGGAACGTGCTCGATGAAGGATCCTTCAAACGATTCCGCTAGTTCCACCGCCATCTTGTGACATGGGATTAAATCCTGACTTCGGACTTCATACTCCCTTTGGACTTGTTTAACTATTAGTTGAGAATCGCCGAAAGCTTTGAGATACTCAACCCCCAGCTCTTTAGCAAAATTGAGCCCTATAATCAGTGCGTTATACTCTGCTACATTATTCGAGCATGGCTCGGTTAATGAGTAGGCTCGAGGCATCACATGTTTTCCTGGGGAAATTAAGACAACTCCAACTCCGGAGGAGACCTTAGAACATCCTGGAGTTCCTGTGACAAGAGCCGCTCGGGAAGCGCCATCGAAGTACAAACGCCACACTTGTTGGTGCGAAGTTGCGTTGACTTCGTGGGTTTCATTAGGTAGGTCGTCATATATCTCGGCGGTATCCGTAGTTGGATTAGCCACCAGGAGATCACAGATGGCCTGCCCTTTTACTGACTTCTGCTGTTTGAAGTGCAGATCGTATTGGGACAAGAGTAAAGCCCCATTTTGCTAACCGCCAATTCATGGAAGCTGGTTGAGTCATGAACACTCGGACTGGGTTAACTTTGGAGATGACATAGATGGTCTGTCCAACCAAGTAATGCCGCATCTTCTGGATGGCGAACACTAGAGCGAGGCATTCTCTCTCAATCATGGGATATCGAGATTCCGTGCCTACCATGGTTCGGCTTAAATAATACACCGCCTGCTCGTGACCGTTATCATCATCTTGTGCAAGCAACGCACTTAATGAGTGGCTCGTCGCCTTGACATAAATCAAGAACGGTTTGCCTGATTTCGGTGCAACGAGCACAGGAGGTTTTGAGAGATATTCTCTAATACTCTCAAACGCTTTTTGACAAGCATCATCCCATACGAATGATACGCCCTTCTTTGTGAGCCTGGAGAACGGTTGACATTTTCTCGAAAGGTTCGAGATAAACCGACGGATATAAGCCAATCGCCCTTGTAGCCCTCTGAGCTCTTTGAGGTTTCTCGGCGGTTGTAATTCATTAATCACCTTTACTTTATCCGGGTCAATGTGAATACCTTTGGTGGTGACGACGAATCCCAGGAATTTACCACTAGACATTCCGAGGAAAGACTTGGTGGGATTCATCTTCAATTGATGAGCTCGCATCAAGTCGAACATGGTCTTCAAGTCCTTAATGTGATCATTCTTATCACGAATTTTCACAACCAGGTCATCTACGTAGCATTCAACAGTCTTTCGGATATGCTCCTGAAAGATCTTCGACATAGCTCGCTGATATGTAGCACCTGCATTCTTCAAGCCGAAGGGCATGACTATGTAGCAGAATACACCGAGAGGCGTTCTAAATGCAGTATGCTTTTCATCATCTGGATGCATCTTTATCTGGTTATAACTAGAGAACCCATCCATAAAGGACATCCTCTCGAACCTGCACGTGTTGTCGATGATAACATCCGTGATGGGAAGGGGAAAATCATCTTTTGGGCAAGCAGCATTGAGGTCCCTGAAATCAATGCATATCCTGATCTTCCCGTTCTTCTTAAGGACCGGGACAATATTGGCGAGCCATTCTGGATGTTGCTCTTCTCTAATGAATCCTGAGTCGACGAGCTTTTTAACCTCAGCTTCGATCGCCTCCATCATTTGCGGACGAAACCGTCTTTGTTATTGTTTGACTGGTTTGACATCCGGCTTAATGTTAAGACGATGCACTGCTACGTTTGGATCGAGCCCTGGCATGTCTTCATAATTCCAGGCGAACACATCGATGTACTCCCGGATAAGAGAGATTAACTCTTCTTTCTCCTCAGGTAGGAGACTGTCACTAATGAATATCGGCTTCGGATTTTCCTCGCTTCCCATATTCACTTGGACTACTTGATCTTCGGTAGGAGGCTCTCTCTGTTCGAATCTATCACCGTACTGCATGTTCAAGTGATGAACCCACGGATCTTCCCATATTGGCATCTGGTCATCCTCTTCTATTGTCGTTGGATTAACCGTGACCATGTTCGACATTAGCTTTTTAAACATTTCGCCAAGACTAGCGTCGGAATCCCAAGCCGAGGAGTCGGAAGAGTATCCTTTTCTAGCCTTGTTAGCAATTTGATCGATGATTTGCCAGCAACACTCATCGTCGGATGAGGAGACGTAGCCTAAGCCTCTTTTGTGGCGATAATAATCATCGGGTTTTCCTTTTGGTACATAGGCCATTCGAGGTGGAACTCGCGGACCTCGACCAAAGTAAAGACCCTCTCCGAGCTTAAAGTCATATCCCTGCTTTTCCATCATACTGCGTGCTTTCGCATCATATCTGAATAGATGTGGAGTAGGTTCATCGTCTTCGTCTTCCTCTTCCAAGAAGTGGTCGGGTATCAGAGATTTTCTTCCTTTGCTGTCTTCTTCCCCTGGAATAGCAAAAGCTCCATAACAAGATTTACCCTTTAGTTTCGACCTTTTCTTGGAAGAAGTCCCAGTCCATTGTTCATCTGTGATCAAGTCCGGATGAACCCACAGAATCTCACCGTTCGGGGCCGTGTGTGGCACGAGCCCTTTCTGGCGTTGTTTGTGAGGATCATCATTCACCGTCTTCACTGCTGCATTGATTACTGGCTCATGTTGGAACCAGCTCGAGGGAACAGACCTGAAGCTGATGGATACTGTTTTCGCACCCACATTCTTCTCCTTGGGTTGCTTCATAGTGATAACCCCAACATCGATTAGGGCTTGAATCTTATCTTTAAGAGCGTAGCATGCCTTGGTAGGATGGTGCACCGCTCGGTGGAATGCGCAGTACTTTGGATCGTTGACTCTCTTGGCATCTTCTTGATCCTGAATCGGAGGCAACTTGATCTTGTTGTTCTCGACGAGGTATTTGAAAATACCAGGAACTTCATCCTCCTTGAATGAATAGACCTTAGGGAACTTCGGTTCCGCGGCCTTTTGCTTCTGGGGCTGTTGTTGCCACCTTGATTGTTGAGGCGCCTTCTGTTGCTGCTGTTGCGGCTGTGCTTGCATCTCAAATATTTGGTTTGCGTTCACCGCATTTGCATGCGCCTTTCCTTTGCCCTTAGGGACAAAGTTTTGCTGTGGAGCATTACCTGTTATTTGCCCTCTTTCGGCCTTCTTCCTTTTGAGGAATCGCTCAGCTCGTTCTCCCCGCACCTTTAGGTCCTTCCAGGTCTTTGGTGGCGCCATTCCTATGGCTTCGAGGACGTCCAACGTCAGATTGTTATGGCAAGTTTTGAGGATAAAATCCTCGCTGACTGGATCCCTACAATTCATTGCTTTATTTCGGAATCTTTTCACGAAATTTTCGACCGTCTCACCATTCTTCTGCTTTTCGTCGAATAGTGTGCCGATCGAAATTTCGGTGTCATCATCAAAGAAATTTGTTAAGAACATATCCTCCACGTCATCCCAGCTGCTGATACTTCCGGGCTTGAGACGGCGATACCAATCGAAGGCTGCTCCACGAAGAGTGCCGACGAATGACCGCACCATGAGAGGCTCATTTCCAGAAATGATTCCTAAATGAGACTTGAAATATATCAAGTGTTGGGTAGGGGAACCCTTCCCATCAAACGGCGTAAAGTTAATTAAATTAAACTTTACCGGATATGGGATTGATTCCCACTCCCTTGGGTAGGGACAGGGTATACCGGACCTCTTTACTTCTTGAGCGTTCATCAACACGTTGATTTTGTTCTCCAAGTCCTTCATCTTCTTGTCCTCACTCGTATCTGCTTTTTAGTGGCTTTGGGAAGAGGTGACGTGGTCCTCTTTTGCGTTATCATCCGTTGGACCACCCCTATTTTCGTTGTTGACAGGAGGGATATCAACATTATCCCCTTCCCGTTCATTCTCTTCTTAATTCGGAGTATTGCGCCGATTGGGCTCTCCTTGGTGAACTGTCATCGCCGCAATTTGTTGGTCGTGCATCTCTCTCATTCGTTGCATGGCCATCTCCATCTCGAACTTGAAGCTCTCCTTCTGCTTAGTCAGGGCCTCTTCAAGTATCTTAGTCACTTGTTCGGCGCTGATCATAAGCGATTCATAAGGTTGCCCCGCACTCGAAGCCGTGTCATCAGACGCTATGGCCGAGCAAGAATCTGAATCAGCATCCGACTCCTCTTCTTCTAGAGAAAGTCCCTTTTGTATCCTTTGGTAATTCTTCCGGCCATTGGTTCCTGGTGGCAACCGCGTCATGCATCGGGATACCTCGGCAAGCTGATCCAGGTTGAAATATCTGGTTGATTTCCCCCTGCCGGCCATGTTAGCCGACACTCTTAGATATTCGTCTTCTTGGCGGACGAATTTCTTCTTGTGGAAACGCCTTGGCTTAGAAATTCTTTCGAACACCGAGACTCTCCTTGGGGTTCCATCACAGCAGCATTCTGATAGCACCGCCTTGATTATGTTGGCGCACGGGCAGCGAGACTACATGTCCTGCACATATCTCTTCCGAGATTTTTCCATACCCCCAGCTCTATAGTACAACTCATCAGTTTGATAACTGGAGCAACCTATAGAGTGTTGGCATGTGCTCCCCGGTATAACACCGTCATCATCAGATGAGTGTGCTTCCCTTTGGGAATGCGATGCTTTGTTAGCTTTTTCAAAAGTGGCCCGTTCAAGTTTACGCTTTTGTGAGCGTAGAAACTGAACGGGCTCTTGTACTTCGACTCGCAACCCAATGCGGTCGGTGATAGGGGTTTTCCCTTTGACATCTTTCTTGGGGGGATTAATTCGACCCCCGGTCTGATTTATAACTTGGGGATCTTTCAATGGTCCCAGTCTTTCCTTGATAGGTACTCTACCTCGATTCTCTGGTAAAGGACCGAGGCGACCTATCAAAGGAACCCTGGATCTTGAAGGGTCCCCGTTCTTACCTGGCTCCGTTGAAGGTGCTGGAACAGGAGGAACATCATCTGGTTTTGGAAGATTTCGGGCGATAACTCCACCTATCTTTGTTGAAGGTGCTGGTTTCGACTTGGGTACCCACACCAACTTGTTTGTAGGCAACTTTTTGACCGCCGCTTCTTTCTGCATCTCCTCCGCTTTCTTTAGGAGGAGTCGGGCATGTGCGAGCAATGCCCGACGCTTCTTGATTCGCTCCTCGAGGGTGGAGCGATTCCTCTTGACACGAACCCATTCGTTCGCTTCAGTTTTGGAGGAGGAGTTGGTTGTTTGCCGTTGTTGTTCTCGGCGGTACCTGGACTTTAGATCCTCATTGTAGCGGAACCCGTCCATTGATTCCGCAGCTTTGGCTTGTTGTAGGGCGAGGCGTTGACGCCGTCTTTGGTGGGCCCTCTTTGACAGAGTTGGAGTAGCATCATCCATCACCTTCGTGGCGGTCGGGAGAACCAGATCTACAGCCTCGACCACGCTGAACGACGCGGGGACGCTGCGTGGTGCGGGCGTAGCAACAGTGACGAGATCTTGGGTTTTTGAGCTGGAGATCCCGCGAGCCCTTCTGGGAGATGGAGTCTTCCCACGCCTATTTGGAGAGGCGGATCTGGAGGAGGAGGAAGAGAGGTACTCTTCAAACTTCTGCTGATCGAACTCGTATTCGATCTCTTCATTCACCCGGATCTTGAAGGCCGGTTGCGTCACGACGATCTCGGTAGAGAGATCGGTGGCTCCCACTATGGTCGCCAGCTTGTTTTCAGGAAAAGTTGCCTTCATCATTGATTTCATTAGAACTTCAGCCGTTACAATGAATTCAAATAACAAAGAAATGATTACAACTCTCTTGAAAATAAACACAAGATCCTGTTTTACGGTCTCTTGCTTGCGTGGGTCTTTTGCTTGTGACGGGGATGTTGATATCCGTGGACCACCGGTCGATCAGATCCGTTTTGGAAAAATCCGGCAGAGTTTCGTCGATCCGCGGGAGATCTAGAAACTCACAGCTCCTATCTCGGATAAATCGAGATATTTGCTCTTCTTAGTATCACCGCCAAAGGGCAACACTAAGGAAAAGAGAAGGGGGAATGAAGAAGAAGTCTCCTTTGCTGTAGAGGGCTCGATCACTCGTCGCTACAGCAGGGCTTCGCCTATCCTCTCCAAAATTCCAGATCCACAAAATGAAGGCCTAAGGGTCCTATTTATAGGTAAGAGGAGGCCCTAGGGGCTGCCCAAAAAGCGTTTCGGCGTGTAACCGCCTTGAGACACCCTTGGTCCATGTAAAACTCTTGAGACGCCTCCGTGTCCGTGTAACAAACTTGAGACGCCTCCGTGTCCGTGTAACAAACTTGAGACACCTCCGTGTCCGTGTAACAAACTTGAGATGCCTCCGTGTCCGTGTAAAACTCTTGAGACGCCTCCGTGTCCGTGTAACAAACTTAAGTGCCTCCGGGGTGTCTCGTCTTGGCTGAGAACCCCAAGGGTGTCTTGGTTTTGCCAAGACACCCCTTGGGTGTTTCGACCTCGCCGGGACACCGTCGGGTGCCTCGGTTCAGTCCGAGACTGTCCGCCGTTGTTCCGCCGTTGACTTTTCGTCCCAACTCGGATTTGAGTGATTTTGGATGCGTTGGAATTCTAACGAAGAGCTCTGTCGATCCCGATGGTTGGATTATCAGTGGGTCGAACGGGACACGAAGGGCGTTGCTCCTTTTGCAGCGATTGCGGGGTTCCCGGTCTGTCCGTATCCCCGTTATTCTGAACTTCTGTCGGCTCACGTAGCTCGTCGATTCGCTTCAGGCGCTCACCGACATCAATTGAACTCTTGTGAACCGGGTAGTGATGTTCATCGTCATTCCCTAACACTGAGCTGTTCGTGGGGACCTATCGGCAATTTTTGATGCCTACAGCTGGTAAATCATGTATCTACAATTGGCTGGCAACGAGAACCTTTGGAGATAGAACCTCGAGTCTAACTTTGCCCATCTATAGAGGAACCCCCTAAGTTAGAGCTCAAACCTCTACCTGAAAATCTAGAGTACGCCTACTTAGAGAAGAGCAAGACTTTACCAGATATCATTTCTTCTTACCTGACTACCGGTCAAAAGAAAGCTTTCTTAGATGTTTTAAGAGAGAATAAGGAAGCCATTGGATGGACCATGGCTGATATCAAAGGGATTAGTTCAACCATTGTGTAACACCAAATCCACTTGTTAGATGATGCCAAACCTACTAGAGATCCTCAACGTAGGTTAAACCCAATGATGAAAGAAGCTGTAAGGAAAGACATTCTGAAATGTCTCGATCATGAGATCATTTATCCCATTTTTGATAGTTCATGGGTGAGTTCGGTCCAAGTTGTTCTAAAGAAATCTAGGATCACCGTGATCCAAAATGAGGCTAATGAGCTGATTCCCACTCGGATCCAAACTGGATGACGAGTTTGCATTGACTACCGAAAACTCAACTTAGCCACTCGAAAACATCACTTCTCTCTTCCATTCATTGACCAAATGTTAGAGCGCTTAGCAGAACACGAGTTCTATTATTTTCTGGATGGATATTCAGGTTACAATCAAATCCCTATTGCTCCTGAAGATTAGGAGAAAACAACATTCACTTGCCCGTATAGAACATTCGCATACCGACGCATGCCATATGGGCTGTGTAACGCACCAGCCACATTCCAACGTTGCATGATCAGTATTTTTTCTGACATGGTAGAGAGATTCCTCAAAATTTTCATGGATGACTTTTCTATATTTGGTGACACATTTTTCAATGTTTGCATCATCTTAAACTGGTCCTAGAACGGTGTAGGGAGAAAAATCTAACTCTCAATTAGGAGAAGTGTCACTTCATGGTCAAATGGGGCATTGTCTTAGGACATGTAGTTTCCAACAGGGGAATCAAAGTAGACAAAGCTAAGGTAGACCTCATTTCTAACCTTCCTCCTCCCAAAACTATCAAAGACCAGATAATTTCTTGCTCATGCTGGTGTTTACCAATGTTTCATCAAAGATTTTAGCAAAATTACTAAAACGTTGACCAATCTCTTAGCCAAGGATACATCATTTGTCTTCTCCTCTAAATGCCTCAAAGCTTTTGAATTTCTGAAAAAGGAGGTAACTACAGCTCCTATCATTCATGCACCAGACTGGACTTTACCCTTCGAACTGATGTGTGATGCATCCGATTCTGCAATTGGTGCTATTCTTGGACAACGGTTTGATGGAAACCGTATGTGATCTACTACGCCAGTAGGACTCTGAATGATTCCTAGCAAAATTTCTCTGTCACGAAAAAAGAGTTTTTAGCTGTAGTCTTTGCCTTAGAAAAGTTCAGGCCCTACCTCATCGGGTTTTTAACCAAAGTTTTCACAGATCATGCCGCAGTAAAGTGTCTTTTGACCAAAAAGGATGCTAAAGCACGACTCATTAGATGGATTCTCCTACTTCAAGAGTTTGACATTCAAATTCTTGACAGAAGAGGAGCAGAAAACCCTGTAGTAGATCACCTCTCTAGACTCCCGAATGCACCAGCATCAACCGTCCCAATCAACAAACATTTTTCAGATGAACAACTCTTACAAATCCAATCAGTTCCATGGTTTGCCGACATTATGAATTACTTAGTCATGAAATAGATTCCCTCTCATTGGTCTAAACAGGATAGATCATGTTTCCTCTCCAAGTTAAAATACTTTTACTGGGATGATCCATATCTATTCAAATACTATCCTGATCATATCTTTAGGAGGTGTGTTCTCACTGAAGAAACTAGGAGTGTTCTATTCTTTTTTCATGAGCAAGCATGTGGGGGCCATTTTGGACAAAGAAAAATACTAAAAATTCTTCAATGTGGGCTATACTGGCCCACTCTTTTCAAGAATTCATATGAGTTTTGCAAAACCTGTAACCACCGTCAGCTTTTAGGAAAAGTCACTAGAAGAAATATGATGTCTGTAGGCACCGAAAATTGCCTATAGGTCTCCACAAACAGCTCGGTGTTAAAGAATGACGATGAACGTCACTACCCGGTTCACAGGAGTTCGATTGACGTCGGTGAGCACCTGAAGTGAATCGACGAGCTACGTGAGCCGACGGAATTTTAGAATAACGGGAACACGGGTTAATTGGGAACCCCGCGACAGTTGCAAAAGGAGCAATGCCCTTCGGGTCCCATTCGCCCTACAGATAATCCAACCATTGGGGCCGACAGAGCTCTTCGTCAGAATTCTAACGCATTCGAAATCACTCAAATCCGAGTTGGGACGAAGAATCAACGGCAAATGCACAACGGAGAGTCTCGGACTGAACTGGGGCACCCGGCGGTGTCTCGGCAAGGTCGAAACACCCTAGGGGTGTCTTGGCAAAACCAAGACACCCCAGGGGTGTCTCGGCCAAGCCGAGACACCCCAAGGGTGTCTCAAGGTTGTTACACGGCCAAAATTTGTTACATGACCCCCTAGGGTCCCCTCTTGCCTATAAATAGGACCCTTGGGCCTCATTTTTGAGGATCTGGATTTTTGGAGAAGAGTGGCGAAGCCCTGCTGCAGCGAAGAGTGATCGAGCCCCCTCAGCAAAGGAGACTTCTTCATCGGATCTTCATTCCCCTCTCTCTTTTCCTTAGTATTACCCCTAGTCGGTAATCCTAAGAAGAGCAAATATCTCGCTTTATCCGAGATAGGAGCTTTGGGTTTCAAGATCTCCCCGCGGATCGACGAAACTCTGCCCGATTTTTCGGAACAGATCTGATCGCCCGGTGGTCCACGGATATCAACATCCCCGTCACAGGCAAAAGACCCACGCAAGCAAGGGACGATAAACAGAACTTGTGTTTATTTTCAAGAAAGTTGTAATTTTTATTTCTTTGTTATTCGAATTCATTGTAACGACTGAAGTTTAATAAAATCAATGATGAAGGTAACTTTTCCTGAAAACAAGCTGGCGACCATAGTGGGAGCCGCCGATCTTGCTGCCGAGATCGTCGTGACGCAACCGGCCTTCAAGATCCGGGTGAATGAAGAGATCGAATACGAGTTCGATCAACAGAAGTTTGAAGAGTACCTCTCTTCCTCCTCCTCCAGATCCGCCTCTCCAAACAGGCGCGGGAAGACCCCATCTTCCAGAAATGCTCGCGGGATCTCCAGCTCGAAGATCTAAGATCTCGTTGCCGCTGTTACGCCCGCACCACGTGACGTCCCCGCGTCGTCTAACGTGGTCGAGGCTGCAGATCCAGATCTCCTCTCCGCCGAGAAGGTAACTCCAGCTCTGTCGAAGATGGCTCACCAAAGACGGCGTCAACGCCTCGCCCGACAACTAGCCAAAGCCGCAGAATCGATGGACGGGATCCGCTACAATGAGGATCTAAAGTCCAGGCAGCGCCAAGAACAACAACGGCAAACAACCAACTCCTCCTCCAAAACAAAAACGAACGAATGGGTTCGTGTCAAGAGGACTCGCTCCACTCTCGAGGAGCGGATCAAGAAGCGTCAAGCATTGCTCGCACATGCTCGGCTCCTTCTACAGAAAGCGGAGGAGATGCAGAAAGAAGAGGCGGTCAAAAAGCCGTCTACAAACAAATGGGTTTGGGTGCCAAAGCCAAAACCGGCGCCTCAGACAAAAGTGGGTGGAGTTATCGCCCAAATTTCTTCAAAACCAGATGTTGTTTCTCCTGTTCCGACGCCTTCAACGGAGCCAGGTAAGAACGGGGACCCTTCAAAATCCAGGGTTCCTGTGAAAAGTCGCCTCGGTCCTTTACCGGAGAACCGAGGTAAAGTACCTATCAAGGAACGGCTGGGACCATTGAAAGGCCCCCAAGTGACAAATCAGACTGGGGGTCACGTCAATCCCCCCAAGAAAGATGATAGAGGGAAATCCCCTGTTACCGACCGCATTGGATTGCGGGTCGAAGTGCAAGAGCCCGTTATGTTTTTACGCTCACAGAAGCGTAAACTTGAACGGGCGACTTTTGAAAACGCTAATAAAGCGTCATATCCCCAGAAGGAAGCACACTCGTCCGATGACGATGGTGTTATGCCTGGGAGGTCATGCCAACGCTCTATGAATTACTCCAGTTATCAAACTGACGAGTTGTACTATAGAGCTGGGGGTATGGAAAAATCTCGAAAGAGATATGCTCAAGACACGGAGTCTCGCTGCCCGTGCGCTAATATAATCAAGGCGGTGCTGTCAGAATGCTGCTGTGCTGAAACCCTAAGGAGAGTCTCGGTGTTCGAAAGAATTTCTAAGCCAAGGCGTTTCCACAAGAAGGAATTTGTCCGCCAAAAGGACGAATATCTAAGAGTGTCGGCTAACATGGCCGGCAGGGGGAAATCAACACGATATTTCAATCTAGATCAGCTTGCCGAAGTATCCCGATGTATGACGCGATTGCGGCTAGGAACCAATGGCCGGAAGAATTACCGAAAGATACAAAAGGGACTTTCTTTAGAAGAGGAGGAGTCAGATGCTGATTCAGATTCTTGCTCGGCTATAGCGTCCGATGACACGGCTTCTAGTGCGGGACAACCTTATGAATCGCTTATGATCAGCGCCGAACAAGTAACTAAGATACTTGAAGAGGCCCTGGCTAAGCAGAAGGAAAGCTTCAAGTTCGAGATGGAGATGGCCATGCAACGAATGAGAGAGATGCATGACCAGCAAATTGCAGCACTGACAGTTCACCAAGGAGAGCCTGGTCGACGCAATAATCAGAATCAAGATGAGAATGAACGGGAAGGGGATAATATCAATATCCCTCCTGTCAACAACGACAATGGGGGCGGTCCCGCGGATGATAATGCGAAAGAGGACCACATTACCTCTCCCCGAAGCCACTCGAAGACAGATACGAGTGAGGACAAGAAGATGAAGGACTTGGAGAGCAAAATCAACGCGTTGATGAATGCTCAAGAAGTGAAGAGGTCCGGCATACCATGTCCATACCCACGGGAGTGGGAATCAATTCCGTATCCGGTAAAGTTTAATTTAATCAACTTTACGCCGTTTGATGGAAAGGGTTCCCCCACCCAACACTTAATATATTTTAAGTCTCACTTAGGAATCATTTCTGGGAATGAACCTCTTATGGTGCGGTCATTCGTCGGCACTCTTCGCGGGGCAGCCTTCGATTGGTATCGTCGCCTTAAGCCCGGGAGTATCAGCAGCTGGGACGACATGGAGGATATGTTCTTAACAAATTTCTTCGATGACGACACCGAAATTTCGATCGGCACGCTATTCGACGAAAAGCAAAAGAATGGTGAGACAGTCGAAAATTTCGTGAAAAGATTCCGAAATAAAGCGATGAATTGCAGGGATCCAGTCAGCGAGGATTTTATCCTCGAAACTTGCCATAACAATCTGTCGTTGGACATCCTCGAAGCCATGGGGATGGCGCCGCCAAAGACCTGGAAGGACCTGAAGGTGCGAGGAGAGCGAGCCGAGCGATTCCTCAAAAGGAAGAAGGCTGAAAGAGGGCAAATAACAAATAACGCTCCGCAACAAAACTTTGTCCCTAAGGGTAAGGGAAAAGCACATGCGAATGCTGTGAATGCAAACTAAATATTCGAGGTGCAAGCACAGCCGCAACAGCAGCAACAAAAGGCGCCTCAACAATCAAGGTGGCAACAACAGCCCCAGAAGCAAAAAGCCGCGGAGCCGAAGTTCCCGAAAGTCTATTCATTCAAGGAAGATGAAGTTCCTGGTATTTTTAAGTACCTCATCGAGAATAACAAGATCAAGTTGCCTCCGATTCAGGATCAAGAAGATGCTAAAAGAGTCAACGATCCTAAGTACTGTGCGTTTCACAGAGCGGTGCACCATCCTACCAAGGTATGCTACGCTCTTAAAGATAAGATTCAAGCCCTAATCGATGTTGGGGTTATCACTATGAAGCAACCCAAGGAGAAGAAGGTGGGTGCGAATGCAGTATCCATTAGCTTCGGGTCTGTTCCCTCGAGCTGGTTCCAACATGAGCCAGTAATAAACGCAGCAGTGAAGACGGTGAATGATGATCCTCACAAACAGCGCCAGAAAGGACTTGTGCCGCACACAGCCGCGAACGGCGAGATTCTGTGGGTTCATCCAGACTTGATTGCAGATGAACAATGGGCTGGGACCTCTTCCAAGAAAAGGTCAAAAGGAAAGGGTAAGTCTTGTTATGGAGCTTCTGCTATTCCGGGAAGAGATGACGAAGAAATTCCCACCTTCCTGCTTTCTGAAGATGAACAGGAGGCCTTTGCAACCCGGAGCGGGAATGAGTATCACTACAAGTACCCGGATGCTTCCGAGCAATTGGGCACCAAGACCGCTCCTTCCAAGACGTTGGCAGAACTGGGAATTGTAGCAACTCCCCCAACGCCTGTAGCTACGGAGAAAGTCTAGCAAAAGGAAAAAGGGAAAGAGCCTTTACGTCAAGAATCTCAAAACCCGAGGTAGTCTCGATTCAATCATCCGATTAGGAGAGACAAACCGGGAAATGCGAGCTCTCCACCCCATTTTGATATCATGGCGCAGTTGGCCAACATCCCGGCTAGGATAACCCTATACGAGTTGTTGCGTCTCTCAAAGGATACAAGGAAAGCATTGCAAGAGGCCTTGAACGACTCCGAAGCTTTCCTGACCCGAATCAAGCCATCCTCAGAGGAACCGGAGTCGTCAGCTCAACACTGCAATCTCGCAGCGCATCATTTTCCCTGCATCTCATTCACCAAAGAAGACATGCAGACAAAGAGCTCAAAGCATGATAGGCCTTTGTATTTCACCGGGCACATTAGCTCCAGCATGGTCAACCGGATCCAAGTCGATCCGGGTTCCGCTGTTAGTATCATGCCATTCCGATTGATGCATCATCTCGGGATTCCGACTAGCAAATTAGCCTCCACTGGCACTACGATTTATGGATTCAACACCAGCGGGTCCAGACCCTTGGGGAAGATCCGAATCAAATGCCAGATCGGGGATTTAAAGTCGGAAGTTACTTGTTATGTGATTGACGCGGAAACATCCTATAACTTACTGTTGGGTCGACCTTGGATCCACGGTAACCTTATAGTCCCGTCAACCCTACATCAATGCCTCAAGTATGTGGGCACAAATAATGAAGTTAAGACGGTGGTCGCGGATAAGCAACCGTTTAAGGGATTGGAGAATTATTTCACCGATTCCCTTTTATACAGTGCTGAATCCGATACTGAATCATCGGCCCAAGGGACGGACAGCGGAGATGAAGCTGATACCGAAACTGGGTTTGATTATGATGGTGGTTTTGTACTTAATGACATCGTACCCATTGTAATCAATCTTGACGATGATAAGTCATCAGAAAATAGTTGTAATTGGCAACTTGCCGAAGAACTATCAATAAACGATGATTTAGAGTACTCGATGTGTCTTGATAATGTCACCAAAGAACTTTATGATAACCCTGATTTGTATATGCCTCTTCAATCATTTTGCATGACGAAAAAGCAGGTACACGACCCTTGCGGAACGACGCTCGTCATCCCCGCAGGGACAGGGGGTGGAAAGGAGGTCGTCTACGGCAAAGGAAGAAAATCTCCGATACCCAACCACTTCTTGGAAGAGGAAGAGGAAGACAACGATGATAAACCTGCCCCTCATCTGTTCAGATATGATGCGAAAGCACGCAATATGATGGAAAAGCATGGATATGACTTCAAGCTTGGAGAGGGTCTTTGCTTTGGTCGAGGTCCGCGAGTTCCACCTCGAATGGCCTATTACCAAAAGGAAAACCCGATGATTATTATCGCCACAAAAGAGGCTTAGGCTATGTCTCCTCATCCGATGATGAATGTTATTGGCAAGTCATTGATCAAATTGCCAACAAAGCTAGAAAAGGATATTCTTCTGACTCTTCGGCTTGGGATTCCGACGCTAGTTTTGGTGAAATGTTTAAAAAGCTAATGTCGAACATGACCACGGTTGATCCAGCGACAATAGAAGAAGATGATCAGATGCCGACATGGGAAGATCCGTGGGTTCATCACTTGAACATGCAGTACGGTGATAGGTTCGAACAGAGAGAGCCTCCTACCGAAGACCAAGTAGTCCAAGTGAATATGGGAAGCGAGGAAAATCCGAAGCCGATATTCATTAGCGACAGCCTCTCACCCGAAGAGAAAGAAGAGTTAATTTCTCTTATCAGGGAATACATCGATGTGTTTGCCTGGAATTATGAAGACATGCCAGGGCTCGATCCAAACGTAGCAGTGCATCGTCTCAACATTAGGCCGGATGTCAAACCTGTCAAACAACAACAAAGACGGTTTCGTCCGCAAATGATGGAGGCGATCGAAGCCGAAGTTAAAAAGCTTGTCGACTCGGGCTTCATTAGGGAAGAGCAACATCCAGAGTGGCTTGCCAATATTATCCCGGTTCTTAAGAAGAATGGGAAAATCAGGATTTGTATTGACTTTAGAGACCTCAACACTGCATGCCCAAAAGATGATTTTCCCCTTCCCATCACGGATGTTATCATCGACAATACATGCGGGTTCGAGAGGATGTCTTTCATGGATGGTTTCTCTGGTTATAACCAAATAAAGATGCATCCAGATGATGAAAAGCATACCGCATTTAGAACGCCTCTCGGCATCTTCTGCTACACGGTTATGCCCTTCGGCTTAAAGAATGCAGGTGCTACATATCAGCGAGCCATGTCAAAGATCTTTCAGGAGCATCTCCGAAAGACGGTCGAATGCTACGTGGATGATTTGGTCGTGAAAAGTCGTGATAAGAAAGATCACATTAAGGACTTGAAGACCATGTTCGACTTGATGCGAGCTCATCAATTGAAGATGAATCCTACCAAGTCTTTCCTCGGAATGTCTAGTGGTAAATTCCTGGGATTCGTCGTCACCACCAAAGGTATTCATATCGATCCTGACAAAGTGAAGGCGATTAATGAATTACAACCGCCAAGAAACCTCAAGGAGCTCAGAGGATTGCAAGGACGGTTAGCTTACATCCGTCGGTTCATCTCAAACCTTTCAGGAAAATGTCAACCGTTCTCCAAGCTCACAAGGAAGGGCGTGTCGTTCGTGTGGGATGACGCTTGTCAAAAGGCATTCGAGAGTATTAAAGAATATCTCTCAAAATCTTCCGTGCTCGTCGCACCGAAATCAGGCAAACCGTTCTTGATTTATATCAAGGCGACGAGCCACTCATTAAGTGCACTACTCGCACAAGATGATGATAACGGTCATGAGCAGGCGGTGTATTATTTAAGCCGAACCATGGTAGGCGCAGAATCCCGATATCCCATGATTGAGAGAGAGTGCCTCGCTTTGGTATTCGCTATTCAGAAGATGCGGCATTATCTGGTTGGACAGACCATCTATGTCATCTCTAAAGTTAACCCAGTCCGAGTGTTCATGACGCAACCAGCTTTCATGAATTGGCGTTTAGCAAAATGGGCCTTACTTTTGTCCCAATATGACTTATATTTTAAACAACAGAAGTCAGTAAAAGGGTAGGCCATCTGTGATCTCCTGGCAGCTAATCCAACTACGGACACCGCCGAGATATATGACGACCTACCCGATGAAACCCACGAAGTCAACGCAACTTCGCATCAACAAGTGTGGCGTTTGTACTTCGATGGCGCTTCCCGAGCGGCTCTTGTCACAGGTACTCCTGGATGTTCTAAGGTCTCCTCCGGAGTTGGAGTTGTCTTAGTTTCCCCAGGAAAACATGTGATGCCTCGAGCCTACTCATTAACCGAGCCATGCTCGAATAATGTAGCAGAGTATAACGCATTGATTATAGGGCTCAATTTCGCTAAGGAGCTGGGGGTTGAGTATCTCGAAGCTTTCGGTGATTCTCAACTAATAGTTAAACAAGTCCAAGGGGAATATGAAGTCCGAAGTTAGGATTTAATACCATATCACAAGATGGCAGTGGAAATAGCTGAATCGTTTGAAGGATTCTTCATCGAACACGTTCCGCGGTTACAGAATACATACGCAGATGCGTTAGCAGCATTAGCCGTATCTCTGGCACAGCCTCCTAGGACGGAACAATTTGTTACGGTAAGAACTCACCAACTCCTGGTGCCACTCTACGATGAAGAGGACAAAGAGAAAGAAGTTCAAGAGGTGCACGCTACTCAAGTCGAGTTCGAACCACGAGATTGGTGTTTCCCCATCATCGATTACGTCTTGCATAGAATCTTGCCAGAAGATATGAAGGAGAGAGAGTCAATCAGACGAAGAGCACCAAGATTCTACTATAATACGGAGAATCGAACGCTATATCACAGGGGGTACGATGGGTTGCTAGCACGTTGCTTATCAACCAAAGAAGCTGAAGAAGTACTTAGAGAGGTGTTTTCGGGAAAAGTTGCTGTTTTCATTGCTTTGAGATCTGTTACAACTTCAAGCGTTACAACAAAATCAAATGAAAAGTCGATCTTTTTATAAGATCTACTTGTGCAATAAAACAAAGATTACAACTTTATCAAAAATAAACACGAGATCCCGTTTTGGTACGGTCTCGCTTGCGTGGGTCTTTTGCCTGTGACGGGAACGTAGATATCCGTGGACCACCGGTCGATCAGATCCGTTCCGGAAGAATCCGGCAGAGTTTCGTCTATCCGCGAAGGGATATAGAAACAGAACTTTGTCGATCCGCGTAAGATCTAGAAGTTTGAAGCGTATATCTCGGCTAAAGCGAGACAATAGCTCTTCTTAGTGTCACCGCCAAGGAGCAACACTAAGGAAAAGAAAAGGGGGTGAATGAAGGGTTGATGAAGTACTCTCACTCCTCGCTCCGGCAGGGCTTCGCTGCTTAAAAATTCAGATCTTGCTCTAAGCTCCAAAGCTCTAGCCTTGCTCTCCCAAAAATCCAGCCAAGCAATCAACCAAGAGCCCCCTCAAATGAAGGCCAAGGGGGCCTATTTATAGGCCAAGAGGAGATCCTAGGGGCTGCCTTATCCATTGTAACAAACCTTATCCGTAAAAAATCCCAAAGACGCCTACGTGTCCGTAAAAAATGCTCAAGACGCCTACGTGTCCGTAGAAAACACTCAAGACGCCTACGTGTCCGTAGAAAACCCTCAAGACACCTCCGGGGTGTCTCAGCTTTGCCAAGACACCCCTCGGGTGTTTTGACCTCGCCGGGACACCGCGGGTGCCTCGGTTCAGTCCGAGACTGTTTGCCGTTGTTCTGCCGTTGATTCGCCGTTGACTTTTCGTCCGAACTCGGATTTGAGTGATTTTAGATGCGTTGGAATTCAGACGAAGAGCTCTACAGATTCCGATAGTTGGGTTATCAGTGGGGTGAGTGGGACACGACGGGCGTTGGTCCGTTTGCAGCGGTTGCGGGGTTCTCGGTCAGTCCGTATCCACGTTATTCTGATATTCTGTCGGCTCACGTAGTCCGTCGGTTCACTTC
>BQKN01063127.1:0-24322 GCA_022839385.1 Asparagus kiusianus
CTTTCTGGCGATCTTGGGCCGTCAGGCGAGCTTGGTGAAGTCCGCTTGTTTGACGAAGCCCTCTTGAACTGCAGAGTTGGCCAGGTGCCCTTGGTTCGCCAAAATCGAGCACCTTGCTCACAGAGTGGGGCTCGCCTAAACTGCTAGGCTCGCCCGTTTTGAGCGGTTCGCCAAAAATGGGAACCTGGCTCAAGAAGCGGTGCTCGCCTAATTTGAGCGGTTCGTCGAAACTGGGAACCTGGCTCAAAGAGATGGGCTCACCTAAACTGCTAGGCTCGCCTGATTTGAGCGGTTCGCCGAAACTGGGAACCTGGCTCAAAGAGATGGGCTCGCCTAAACTGCTAGGCTCACCAGATTTGAGCGGTTCGCCAAAAATGGGAACCTGGCTCAAGAGGTTGATTCCTCCCAGGCCTGAATGATAATTCGGGCTGTCGTGGGGGATGAGGGATTGTGCCTCGAGACGAGCGAGAGCTTTTCGTCGCCGCTGTTTGGATCTTTTTGAACGGGGAGCGTTCATGTCGACAGCGGAAGCGTGGTCTGCGTCGACACGGATGGTTGGTTCCTCTTACACAGGGGTCTGCGAGGATCGTTCATCGACCCATTCAGCAGCCCCTAGACTTGCATTCTCGAATCTCGGCTCGGCCTCAACTGGTTTAGGGGGAAAAGAACCCCCCTGCCTCGGCTTGGGTAGATCCCTCAGGCTTGGTTGTCTCGGCCTCTTGGGGCTGGGCCACCCACACGACTCTGCAGTCATCGCGAGATGTATTGCCGCCAGAAGAGGATGATTGTAAGTACCCCTCGAACTTGATCACAAGGGACTCAACAGTAGTCCCTGCAGCATCTTCGTCAAACTGCGCCACCACCAATTCATCTGAATGAACGGATTCTCCCACTATGGTCGCCATCTTCTGTAGGTGTAAATTTCTGATTTTCCCGAAAATGGGGGATTTCGTTTGTATTGATAAGAAAGCTTATTACAAACTAAATCAATCTGAATTACAACAGAAGCAGAGGGAAGGCCCTCTTTGTTTAACGTGGGTTCCTCGGTAGCGATAGGACGTCTCGCTCGGTGCTCGCGCCGAGTCTGCTTCCCTTGGACGATCCGAACGAAGTTGCTGCTGGAGCTTCAGTACGCAGTAGAAGGTCCGATGTAAGTGGGTTCGTGTCTACCCGAGAGCCTCAAGTCAGAGAGTTCCGACGAGTCTCTTCAAATGAGGGAGCCTTTAGCAAAAGAGCCAAGGTTCAACCTTTGGGAGATTAGCCAGCAGAATATGCAACAGCCAATCCCCTTTAAACTAGGCAGACCTCCCCTTCCTCCCCCCCCTTCATGCTGGCTGAAGGTGGGTTTAAATAGGCAAGGGATGGCATGGGCCATCCCTTGATTTGTAGGATTTGACCACTAGTAGAGGTGAGGGATCCAGCCGCCCTATTCTTGTAGCTGTCCCTGGCTGTACCTAGTACTTAGGTGAGGAACGCCATGCTTCCTCCCTCGAAACAGGGGATCTGACCACTGATGTGACTGTTCCCATACTCCAAGTGGGTAGTTGACGATGAGCTGGCGAGTCTGCAGTCGGGCCTGGGTCTGCAGGCGGATCTAGGACTACAGGCGGATCTGGGACTGCAGGCGGATCTGGAGTCTGCAGGCGGATCTGGGACTGCAGGCAGATCTGGAGTCTGCAGGCGGATCTGGGACTGCAGATGGATCTGGGACTGCAAGGGATCTGGGACTGCAGGCGGATCTGGGACTGCAGGCGGATCTGGAGTCTGCAGGCGGATCTGGAGTCTGCAGGCGGATCTGGATCTGCAGGAGAGCTTCAAGCCGTTAGGCGAACTCTACAGCATGGATTGAAGAATAGGTCGTAACTTTCAAACCGTAAGTCGGAATTAGACGAATTACATATGAAAATCGCTTATCTCGGTGAGACGAGGCCATCCAAACCAAGCCGAAGGCTTTGGTTCGCTTCCTCTGTTTCGCCAAATTCCTTACGGTTTGGGAGATATCTGCGTTTTTCCCCTTTTTGCTATTTCGGGCGAGGTTTTAGCTGTTTTGTTCTGAACTTCTTCGATAAGGATTAGAGGCAATTTTTATTGCCTACATATAGTAGAATGGGGTGGCTGTTTTCAGCGAAAGTCGTTTCCATTGCAGATTCTATTGAACTTCGGTCGTTTATAATGAATTACAATGAAAAAATTAGAAAATTACAACTTTCGAGAAAATAACACGGAAGTCGTTTATCGAATCCTGTTTTTGTGGGACTTTGCCTGTGCCGGGAGTGCTTTGGCTCGTGGACCACCGATTCACAGATCGTGAGGTTGTTTAGAGATCCTTTCTTCGTTTATCGAAGTAAGGATTTGAAAGCGAGTATCTTATCGATGTAAGATATTCACTCTTCCAAAGATCAAGTCTGAGCTTAGATCTTTAGGAATCACCAAATGATGCTTGTCAAAAGGTGAAAATTCTCTCTTTCTTCCTCAAAATCACCGAAAACTCCAGCCTTTTCTGCTCCAATCTGCTCTCTGTCCTTTATTTCGTATCTAGGGAGGTATTTATAGGGGTAGGAATGCACCACAGCGGAAATGGGGCGAAACTGTTCGCGGTGAAAATCGTGTCTTTCTTCATTGTTGATTCCATTGTCATCTTAAATAACAGTTTTTCGAGTTACAAAGATCCGGTCTTTTTATAAGATCCGGTTACAATGAAAATCAAATAAAAGAAAAGAAAAATTACAACTTTCTCCTTTTGCCGAACAAATCACGAGCTCCTGTTTTGCGGTCGCTCGCTTGCGTGGGTTCTTCGCCTGTGCCGGGGTTTATCCGTTGACCACCACGAGATCTAGATCCGGTCGGATCTACGCAGTACGACGGGTATTATTTCACCAAGGAAATAATAGCCGGGGAGGGGGGGATTATTTCACCAAGGAAATAATCGCCCAAACCTCGGGATCAAAGGCCAAGCTTTGATCCGGAGTATGCCTGCGTAGATCTGAGATCCGGTCCTCTCGAACTCTTACCTTATTTGACGTTGACGATCGCCGAGCACCAGATCTGGATGAGCAAGTCTTCAAAGTCCTAAAGCTTGAATCTTTTTTAGATTTGAGCTTCGAATCCTGCAGGGCTTCGCCTCTAAAAAAATCCCACCTCTGAACAAATGAACCACCTCTCCTATTTATAGGAAACAAGATCTGTGCCTTGGCACAGATCTGGGCCGGCCACCTCAAGGTGGCTCGGCCACCGAGCCACCTCAAGGTGGCTCGGCCGTGGCCGAGCCACCCTGAGGTGGCTCGGTTTCGGCCGAGCCCCTCTAGGTGTTGGGTTTTCGTCGTTTTGTCGTTGTATCTATTTTCGGTTCTGTCCGTGATTCGGTTGTGTGGTTGATTTGTCCGGACTCGATTCGTTGATCTGATTTGGCAGTAAATCCGCTTCTGAGTTCGAGTCCGAAACTGATCTTGATTCGATCGTGATTTGTCCGAGTCCGCTCTTGGTTGGATGACTCGTCGATTCACCAAACTGTTAGCTTGATTCCGCACGCGAGTGGATTTATTCCGTTGTTTGTGTGTGGTTCGTCAGCCTCGTAGCTTCGTTAATCCGCCTCGTCGCCTATCGCTTGGCTTTGGTGTTGTAGACTAACGATCGTGTTTGCGTACATCGCCTGTTGATTGGTTCGACGTCGTTGAGCTGTGTTAAGGGACCTATAGGTAGTTTTATACGCCTACAGATACCCCCTCCAAAGTATTTCAGCCTCATTCTTTTATAGAAGAGTCTGGAATACTTTTGATATGATTGTCCCATCCTTCAATTGGTTATGACGGGATATCTAGAATGGCTTCTATTCTTGATTCCTTCAGTCCTCCAGGCTATTCGGTGCTTTGTCGAATGTCTGTAAGGGTCCCGGTGCTGCATTTATTGTCTAACCGTCTGTCGGAATTTTGAACTTTGAAGTCGATTCTCGATTTCCTGACTTTTTAGCTCGAGTTTGCTGACCTTCGATTGTCGGTGTTGAATCATCATTTACAATGCGTTGTCCGGTGTTTGAGCTTCCTGGTGTCGCGTTGTCCGGCGTCCAGGCTTCATTATAACGCGTTGTCCGACGTTTGACACAGTTTATACTCGTATGTCTGCTGGAGTATATGCAGTTTAAGCTCTTAAGGAATTGGAGCGTGGCAGATACATGAGTCACGAGACCAATCTATAGAATTGATGCGTCAATGACTCGTATTTATAGAATTTTTGGCAAACTCTCAGCCATCAACGGGTTTGATAAGCCTTTACCGACTACCGTTTGAGTCGGGCTAGCATGCGGATTGTTTAAGTCTGTTCCGCATGTGACGTTAAGCTAAAAGAGTTAACCCTTTTAGTGCTACGATATTGAATACGTAGACTTCGTCTTTCTCCTGTGAAAAGACTAAACAGCAACGTGTATGAGACGTTGACTTAGGATTTTTGGCAAATCCTCAGCCTTTAACGGATTTGATGTGCTTTTACCGATTACCGTTTGAATCGGGCTTACATGCGGATTGTTTTAATCCTTTCCGCATGTGACGTTGTGCTAAAGGAATGAACTCCCTTAGACTTTATGCTATGATGTTGAATACATAGGTTTTACCATTTGTTACGGGAATAGGCTACTCGGCGACGCGTGTTAGGCGTTGACTTTAGGATTTTTGGCTAACCCCCCAGCCTTAAACGGATTTGATTAGCCTTTACCGACTACCTTTGAGTCGGGCTAGCATGCGGATTGTCTAAATCCGTTCTGCATATGACGTTGCGCTAACGGAATGAACTCCCTTAGACTCTTTGCTACGACTTTGAATACGTAGACTTCGCCATTGTTACGGGAATAGGCTACCTGGCAACGTGTATTAGACACTAACTTATCCTTACTTAGGTTTCAGGATGAGATACCCCAGAATCAAATTCTGGTGTCATTTTCTGCGGAAAAAGACTAAACCGGCGACGCGTGTTAGGCGTCAGCATATCCTTTCTTAGGGTTCAAGATGAAATTCTCCATACATGTGAGGCATGGATTTTGGTGTTATTAATAACAACCTGCCACAATATTGAATATGTGGGCGAGTGTTCTTTTTAACGGTTAAGAACTAACCGGCGGCGCGTGTTAGGCGCAGACTTATCCTTACTTTGGTTTCAGAATAAAATACCCCAGAACCGAACTCTGGTGTCTTTTTCTACGGAGAAAGACTAAACCGACAGCACGTGTTAGGCGCAGACTTATCCCTGCTTAGGATTCGGGATAAACTTCCTAGGATGAATCCTAGATTGATGAATTCTTGGAAAAGGTTGATGTGGGAAAGGAAGAATTTTATATTCTATTTCCCGGACAAGGAAGAGAGAATTTTATATTCTATTCCTTGATTCTGGAAAGGAAGAATTTTATAGGATCGGTTATCTAGATGGAATTTCAACTTTGGTTATAACCATGAAGAGGTTTAACCAAAGAGAAAAGAGGGGAGCTCTTTCGTTTATCGAAAAGAGGCTCTGAATTGAAAGTGGACCTCTTGTTCGTGGACAGAATCAAGAGGAGAATTTGTTGGTGACTTGGACCAGAAAGACACTTTTGGTGGACTCACTGTCAATTGAAATTGATCAGTGAGGGTGTTTGTTGGAAATTTTGTAATGAAGAGAAATAGTAAAAGAATTGTATTTGATTTATTCTCTCTAACTGCTTAGAAAAAGAATGATTACAACTCTCTCAACTCTCGATTACAATTTGAATTCTGGGGTACAAAAGAGAAGAAAATAAATTTGATTTTCTCCTTTGTTTAAAACTGGGTTCTTCACGGTGGCGATGAGATGCCTCCCTCGAATGCTCGCGTCGAGATTGCTTCTCGTTGACGATCCGACATCTTGTTTCACTGGAACGTGATCTCCTCCTCACGATTTAACGTTGTGGAGAACTTGCGTGGTAAGTTTTAGAACTCTGAATGAGTTTGTTTGATCTTAACCGTAATTGGTTAGACAATCCAAGGATCTCTTCTTTATTGTTAAGGAGAAAGATCCGAAAATGCTAGCCCCAGGATCAAAAAGCCAGCCCTTAACTAAGCTGATTTCTTAGTTATTTATAGAGGATTAAGGTGTGTAACCACCTCCTTAATTTGCTCTTAAGTGGGGCTAAGGGATGTAACCCGCCCCTTAAATCACTCCTGAGTGGAGTTGTGATCCCCTTAGATCGTGGGAAACGGTTTTGAAACCGTTCAGCTCGTGTTTGAACGAGTCAAACGCAAAATCCGCGTTCTGGCATGAATTCTGCATTTAAACGCAGCGTCTGGAAGCTCGGACGCGGCGTCTGGTTGGAAGCTGTGTTTGGCAGCTTGGAAGCTACGTTTGACCGCTTAAAGGCTGCGTTGGGCAGCGGTATAGAGCTGCGTTGGGCGGCGGTTGGAGCTGCGTTAGGCAGCGGTTGGAGCTGCGTCTGGCAGCGAGTGAAGCTGCGTCTGGCAGCGGTTAGAGCTGCGTCTGGTAGCGATTAGAGCTGCGTCTGGCAGCGAGTGAAGCTGCGTTTGGCAGCGGTATAGAGTTGCGTTGGGTTGCGTTCGTAGCTATGAACGCGGTGCGTCTTGATGCTGGTGTGCGGGGAGGACTTCCGTAGCTTGGTTTGAAGAGACCGTCGATTTGTAGCCTCTTTCTGTCGAAGCGTTGTAAAGATCGTCATTTTGTAATCTTTGCTTTAGCTCTCTGATATGCGAGAGTCGTCAGATTGTAACTCCCGATGTTGATTGTGAAGGCTGTTGATTAGAGCTTTCATCAGTTGTCGTGAAGGTCGTCAGATTGTAATCTTCAGCGATCTACGTGAAAGTCTTCAAATTGTAGCCTTCTGAAAGTCGTCAGATTGTAACTTCCATCATCGGTATTTGATGGGGATCAGCTATCTATTGTGATTTTTAGACAGCCTACAGAACCCCATCCAAAGTTTTCGAAAGTTCGCGGTTGACTGGGACGAATTTTCGAAATACTTTGGATCTCAACTCTGATCTTGGAGCTGTTGATTCCTTGTGGTAAAGGATTTATTCTCTGCACATGCTTCGAAGGCATCTTGGTTGAAGGGATTTGCCACGTAGGCCCTATGTGAAGGTATATGCCATAATCCTGCTTCTGGAATGTGGGGGTGGACCCTGCATTTTGATCTTGAGATGCGGGTCTCACCCTTACATGTTGAATTTGGAACACAGGTGTGACCTCGGCGTTCGGTTTTTACATCGCGGGTCTGACCTCAACGTTTTGACTTAAGACATGGAAGTGGCTTCCGTGCATTTTTGACTAAGTCTTTGAGACTTGTCTTTGGCTCATCTGTTTTAAGTCTCGGCTCACATTTATTAAGTTGATGGGCCTACAAACGTGCATAGGATTTTTGGAAAACCCTCAGCCATCAACGGATTTGATAAGCCTTTACCGACTACCGTTTGAGTCGGGCTAGCATGTGGATTGTCTAAGTCCGTTCCACATGTAACGTTGTGCTAAGAGAATGAACCCTCTTAGACTTGATGCTATGATTTTGAATACATAGACTTTGTTGTTTTCACGGAAAAAGACTAACCGGCAACGCGTGTTAGGCGTAGGCTTATCTCTAATTAGGGATCGAGATAAAGTCCCCCATGCGTGTGAGGCATGGATTTTGATGCTACGATATTGAATACGTAGGCTTCATCGCTGGTTTCTTCCTGTGTTACTTGAAGCACTGAAAGAAAGTTAAAAGCGTCAGAGGTGTAATATTAACTTGGCATGAATTTTTACTTAGAGTGAAATTCAGAAATTTTCTTTATTATCACTAGGATAATTCCAGAAAATCTTTAATCCGTTGGGGATTTTATGATGAAAACTTGCTATTCTTGTTGAAAAAGATTTAACAAGTTCATTGGGGGGGTTGACTGTCAGAAGTGTGATGTTAACCTAACAGTATTTTATGGACCTATCGCTCTATTGAAGAGAGTCGATAAGTTGATTTGGTCGTCAGAGGTGTGGTGTTAACTTGACGGGTTCGTGGACTTATCGCTCTATTGAAGAGAGTCGATAAGTTGATTTTGTCGTCAGAGGTATGATGTTAACTTGACGGGTTTGTGGACCTATCGCTCTATTGAGGAGAGTCGATAAGTTGATTGTCAGAGGTGTGGTATTAACGTGATAGGAATTTGTTGCGATCGAAGCAACTTTGTGGACTTATCATCCTATTGAAGAGGATTGATAAGTGGATTTTGTCAGAGGTGTGATATTAACGTGACAGGAATTTGTTGCGATCGGAGCAACTTTGAGGACCTATCGCTCTATTGGAGAGAGTCGATAAGTGGATTTTGTCAGAGGTATAATGTTAACATGACAAGAGAATATTGCGATCGGAGCAACTTTGTGGACTTATCATCCTATTGACGAGGATTGATTAACGTGACAGGAATTTGTTGCGATCGGAGCAACTTTGAGGACCTATCATCCTATTGACGAGAATTGATAAGTGGATTTGTCAGAGGTATGATGTTAACGTGACAAGAGAATGTGTTGCGATTGGAGCAACTTTGTGGACTTATCATCCTATTGACGAGGATTGATAAGTGGATTTGTCAGAGGTGTGATATTAACATGACAAGAAAATGTGTACTTGTGACTTGCACAAGATTTTAGGAATTAGCGTCTCGCTGGGGAAACTTGCTAGGTGAATTTATCATCAGGAACGATGAGTTCTGATACCTGTGATTTGAACAAGATTTTGAAGACTTAGTGTCTTGCTGGGGAAGATTGCGATTTGAGCAATTTTGAGGACCTATCATCCTATTGACAAGGATTGATAAGTTGATTGTCAGAGGTGTATTGTTAACGTGACAAATTGGGAGTGATGCAAGCTGCATTCATACTCTGTGGGGTGATGATCGTCAGAAGTGTAATGTTAACTCGACGATATGAAAGATTCGTTACTCTTAATCCAATGGATTCCAAGTAACCAACCCCCAGTCTTGAGTAAGACTTAGCAGGGGAATAAAAAGAGATAGATAAGGCACATCACTTAGTGGGACACTATCCATGAAGTCGGAATAGAGACACATCACCTGGTAGGCCATTATTTGATGAGTTTGACTATCAGAGGTAACTGTTAACGTGATAGTTTTGTGGACCCGCCATCCTACTTGAAGAGGATTGGTGGGGGAATTTGGAGGAAAATGACTATCAGAGGTGACTGTTAACGTGATAGTTTTGGTGGACCCACCATCCTATTGAAGAGGATTGGTGAGTTGAATTTGGAGAAAAATGACTATCAGAGGTGACTGTTAACGTGATAGTTTTGGTGGACCCACCATCCTATTGAAGAGGATTGGTGAGTTGAATTTGGAGAAAAATAACTATCAGAGGTGACTGTTAACGTGATAGTTTTGGTGGACCCGCCATCCTACTTGAAGAGGATTGGTGGGGAAATTTGGAGGAAAATGACTATCAGAGGTGACTGTTAACGTGATAGTTTTGGTGGACCTACCATCCTATTGAAGAGGATTGGTGAGTTGATGAACTATCAGAGGTGATCATTAACGTGATAGTTTTTTGTAGACCCGTCATCCTACTTGAAGAGGATTGATGGGGGAATTTGGAGGAAATGGACTATCAGAGGTAACAGTTAACGTGATAGTTTTGGTGGATCCGCCATCCTACTTGAAGAGGATTGGCAGGAGAATTTGGAAGGAAAAGGACTATCAGAGGTGACGGTTAACGTGATAGTTTTTGGTGGAATTCGTGGTTGACAGAGGTGTTCTATTGAACATGACAACTCAGAAAATTTATTGCTCATAATCAAATGAACTATGAATAAACCAACCCCCAGTCTTGAACAAGTGTAGGGGGGAAAATGATAGACATGGCACATCGCCTAGTGGGCCATTATCTAATGAGTTTGACTATCAGAGGTAATTGTTAACGTGATAGTTATTGAACCTGCCATCCTACTGAAGAGGATTAGCTTCAGTGGCCGTAGTATCTTCCGGTTCTGACTGAGAAGATTAAGCTTGGTCCAATTGCTCAGGAGGAGATTGAGCTTGGTCTGATTGCTCAGGCTGATCCTGCCTACTTTGTTCAGCTTTGATCCTGGCAATAATCTTTTGAGCCTGTTCGCCTTGAGAGATTAGTTGTCTCCAGGAACGGCATTCTGCAACTCCTATTCGGGCTAGGAGGTCGGTCTGCAAGTTGTGTCGACAGGTCTCTACTAAGGTAGACTGTGTCATACCTGACGAACACCGGAGAGCCATGGTTCGGAACCTCTTGACGAAGGCTTTGACGGACTCCCTCTTCTTCTGCTTAGTGGTGAGAAGAGTATGGATGGAGACTTCTGTATCCTCTTCAAAAAATATTGATAGGAAGAGTCTCTCTAAATCTGTCCACTTTTGGATACATCCGACAGGCAGTTTCCTGAACCATTCAAAGGCAACTCCCTTGAGGGTGCCAATGAATAATCGAGCCAGAATGGCATCGTTTGATATCACATTCCCAGTCTGTGACTTGAAATGATAGATATGTTGGTTCGGTGATCCCGTGCCGTTAAAAGTTTGTAACGTCGGGACTTTAAACTTTGGAGGATAAGGAACTGCATCCCATTCGGTAGGATAGGGTCTGACAACTCCCTCTTCTTGGAGCTCGCTTCTGTTGGAAATAGCATTGAGGCGGGCTTCCAATTCTTCCATTTTAGCAGATTGGAGATTCTGCTCGTTCTCTATCTCTCTTCCTTCATCAGAGGAAGATTCTAGGTTGTGGGCTTCTTGGTCAGAAGCCGTGTCATCAACCACTTTTCCCTTCCCTTTGCTTGTGTGAGGTCGGGATGAAGACGTTTTTCCTCTCCGGGAGGATTCTTGCCTAGGTGACGAATCTGTCTTCTGAAATTTGGTCTGGTCTGCGACGAGTTGAGTCAACAGGGCCAGGAGTTCATTGAGGGTCTTCTACTGTGATTTGAACATGGCATCTTGCTCAGCAACCCTCTTTGAAAGATCTTCAGAATGTTCTGCCATGTGGGTGAAGCTCTCATGCCCAATGAAAGAGCTTGATGATTGGGACTCTGCAATGGCTGAGTGTTCATCATCGGAATTAGTTCCTTTGGCTAAACTCTGATAGTTGACAGGAGGAATGGCTCCTGTTCGCGTCCGAGTGTGTCGGTAGACTCCTTCAAACTCGTTAGCGATTTCTCTGACGGTCGATGAACGACTTGTCTCAGAGTCATCGGAACTAGGACTTGAGGTTTTTCCTCTGCCGATCACATTGATAGTGACCCCAGGATATTCGATCTCTGGAGACTTCTTCATGTGTGAACGTCGCCGTTGGTTAGGCAAAGCAACATTTGTAAATTGGTTGAACACCAACAGTTTGGCCGCATATGAGCAGGATTGACATCCCAAGAGGACCGTAGGAATCAGTCGTTCACATTGGAATGAGCGAATGACTTGTTGCATCAGTCTTTCTCTTGATTTGAACTCTCTCAAATATGTTGTAGAAACTCGAGAAGAGTTACTTGCTGACCGTGAGGTTTGAACTAGAACCCCCAGTCCATGATTAGACAGGACTGGCTCTTGGTGAACATGAATCTGGTTGAGATGCCTTGAATCCATGAACTTCTTATATCCGCCCCTCAATCTAGTCGTGCTACGCAGACTATTCGGGGGTCTCGCTGCCCGGTCAGCGAGCCGGGGGTCTAGGGGGCGGCGCGCCCCTGGCCAGGGGGTTCGGGGGGGATGGATTACCCCCCGGCGGGGTTCGGGGCAGCTCCCCGAAGCTCCACGATATATGCCAGGTCCTGTATTGGATTTTGTTACCCGAACATATGCCTGAGCTTTAGGTTTAGCTGGTAAAACGCAACCCTGAGGACTGCGTTTAGCTTCTGAAACGCATGTTTGAGAGTTGTGTTCAGTTAGTGGAACGCACCCTTGAGGGCTGCGTTCAGTCTTATTCATACAGAGCCTATGCTTGGGCTCATAGACGCGAGGCTTGCGTTCTAAAGCAGAAACGCAGAGCACAGGGTTGCGTTTAGGCTCACAAACACGAAGTCCGTGTTGATTTGAAGATCGACATTCTCGGAGATGTGCTTGTCGTAGGGATCTCCTCCTGCGTCGAGTGACATTCTTCTTAGCCTGCTTCAAGGCCTTGGCGGCAACACCTTCAACTTGGTGGACGAGTTTGGCCGAAGCTGAGCCCACTCCTTCGGAGAAGGGGCTGTTCAAGCAATCTAATCCAAAGGAGAGGACTTCCTTCGGCGGTTCGGCAAAGATTGGAGCTTTAGACTTCTTGGAGATCTTGCGGACCTTGCGCATAGCCTTGGGGCTAAGGGATCTGAAGGCAAGGGCCTCCTCAAACTTGGCTTGATCAAACTCTACCACGAGAGTTTCGACAATTGTTCCAGTGAGATGAATGTCGGATTGCGCCACCACTTCTTCATCCGAGAAGCTCTTCCCCAGCAGAGTCGCCATCTTTTGTTTGTTGGAAATTTTGTAATGAAGAGAAATAGTAAAAGAATTGTATTTGATTTATTCTCTCTAACTACTTAGAAAAAGAATGATTACAACTCTCTCAACTCTCGATTACAATTTGAATTCCGGGGTACAAAAGAGAAGAAAATAAATTTGATTTTCTCCTTTGTTTAAAACTGGGTTCTTCACGGTGGCGATGAGATGCCTCCCTCGTATGCTCGCGTCGAGATTGCTTCTCGTTGACGATCCGACGTCTTGTTTCACTGGAACGTGATCTCCTCCTCACGATTTGACGTTGTGGAGAACTTGCGTGGCAAGTTTTAGAACTCTGAATGAGTTTGTTTGATCTTAACCGTAATTAGTTAGACAATCCAAGGATCTCTTCTTTACTGTTAAGGAGAAAGATCCGAAAATGCTAGCCCCAGGATCAAAAAGCCAGCCCTTAACTAAGCTGATTTCTTAGTTATTTATAGAGGATTAAGGTGTGTAACCACCTCCTTAATTCGCTCCTAAGTGGGGCTAAGGGATGTAACCCGCCCCTTAAATCACTCCTGAGTGGAGTTGTGATCCCCTCAGATCGTGGGAAACGGTTTTGAAACCGTTCAGCTCGTGTTTGAACGAGTCAAACGCAAAATCCGCGTTCTGGCATGAATTCTGCATTTAAACGCAACGTCTGGAAGCTCGGACGCAGCGTCTGGTTGGAAGCTGCGTTTGGCAGCTTGGAAGCTGCGTTTGATCGCTTAAAGGCTACGTTGGGCAGCGGTATAGAGCTGCGTTGGGCGGCGGTTGGAGCTGCGTTAGGCAGCGGTTGGAGCTACGTCTGGCAGCGAGTGAAGCTGCGTCTGGCAGCGGTTAGAGCTGCGTCTGGCAGCGATTAGAGCTACGTCTGGCAGCGAGTGAAGCTGCGTTTGGCAGCGGTATAGAGCTACGTTGGGTTGCGTTCGTAGCTATGAACGCGGTGCGTCTTGATGCTGGTGTGCGGGGAGGACTTCCGTAGCTTGGTTTGAAGAGACCGTCGATTTGTAGCCTCTTTCTGTCGAAGCGTTGCAAAGATCGTCATTTTGTAATCTTTGCTTTAGCTCTCTGATATGCGAGAGTCATCAGATTGTAACTCCCGATGTTGATTGTGAAGGCTGTTGATTAGAGCTTTCATCAGTTGTCGTGAAGGTCATCAGATTGTAATCTTCAGCGATCTACGTGAAAGTCTTCAAATTGTAGCATTCTAAAAGTCGTCAGATTGTAACTTCCATCATCGGTGTTTGATGGGGATCAGCTATCTATTGTGATTTTTAGACAGCCTACAGAGGGATTTTGGTGGTAGAAATGATTTTGGGTTATCCTCTAGAATATTAAGTGTACTATTCTTCGAGGAACTTCCCGATAAATGGGTTATCCTGAATGTACTAGGGATAGTACTTTTTTAGGAACTTCCCATTTATTGGCATTAATTGCCTTACGCCCTCTAGAGAAATTAGGCGATATGCGCCGTTTGAGTAGACTGTGTCTATCACAAACGGCCCTTCCCATTTGGGTTCAAATTTACCTTTCTTTTTGGATTTGAGGATTATCGGTCGGCGAGCAGCGAGGACCAGATCTCCTTCCTTGAAGCTTCTCTGTCGAACTCTTTTGTTAAAAGCCCTAGATATTCTGGCTTGATAAAACTCAATTTGTTGTTGAGCTTCCAATCGCTTTTCATCCAACCTCTCGAGTTCTTCGAGATGTTTTTGATGCTGTTCTTCTGTCGTCATCTCAGTTGCGAGAACGATCCGAAGTGACGGGATTTGAATCTCCAATGGTAGCACAGCTTCACATCCGTATACCAACGAATATGGGGTAGCTCCCGTAGGTGTGCGTATGGTGGTGCGATAAGCCCAGAGCGCTTCTCTGAGTTTATCATCCCAGTCTCGTTTATTGATCTTCACGAGCTTTGACAGGATCTTAATGATCGCCTTGTTAAAAGCCTCAGCTAATCCGTTCGCAGCGGGGTAATAAGCTGTCGACGAAACATCTTGAATTTTAAACTTGTCACAAAACCTGACGAAAGCGTTTCTTATGAACTGTGGACCGTTGTCATGAATGATCCGTCTTGGCATGCCGTATCGGTATATAACATGATGCTTGATGAAATTGATGACGTTGTTCGTCTTCACTTCTTTAAGCGGAATTGCTTCAACCCACTTTGAAAAGTAGTCCGTGATTGCGAGAATAAATCGATCACCTTTGGCTGAAGGGGGAAAAATAGGACCGACAATGTCCATACCCCATGTCTCGAATGGCCAGGATGTGGTTGACGTGTGTAACCGCTCCGGTGGTTGGTGCATATAATTTGCGTGCACTTGACAGGCGTGACATCCCCGTGCGTATTCGATTGCGTCACGTACCATTGTTGGCCAAAAATATCCTATTCTTCTGATGCGATCGTACAGCTTGGGACCAGGCTGATGCGCACCGCATTCTCCTTCGTGTGCTTCCATAAGAACTTCTTCTGCTTCTTCGTTCGAAAGGCATCGGAGTAGCAAATCATCATACCCTCGACGGTACAATGTACGGGTCTCGGTATTATAGAAGAACCTTGGTGCTCTTCGGCGGATTGATTCTCTTTCTTTTACATCCTCTGGAAGAATACCATATTAGACATAGTCAATGATAGGAAAACGCCAATCTCGGGACTTAGACCCAGTTTGAGTTGAGTTCACTTCCTTGGCGTTTACGTTTCTATCATCTTCCTCTTCGATATCCATATTGTATATGGGTATGCAGAGTTGATGTGATCTCACTGTGACTAGCAGTTCAGTTTCGGGTGGCTGCATAAGTGATACCGCTAGTGCTGCCAGCGCATCCGCATAAGAATTCTGGAGACGAGGTATGTATTCAATAAAAAATTCTTCGAAAGAATCTACCATTTTGACGGCTTCCTGGTGGTATGGGATCAGGTCTTGGTTCCTAACTTCATACTCTCCACGGACTTGGTTGACTATCAGTTGTGAATCCCCAAAAGCTTCGAGATATTCGACCCCCAGCTCCTTGGAGAAACTGAGTCCAATGAGGAGCGCGTTGTACTCGGCTACGTTATTAGAACACGGATCAGTTAGTGAATAAGCTCGAGGCATAACATGCTTCCCCGGGGAAACTAAGACAACTCCAACTCCAGAGGAGACTCTAGAACATCCAGGAGTTATTGCTTTATTAACTGCTCTCGAAGCACCATCGAAGTATAATTGCCATACTTGTTGATGCGATGTAGTGTTAACCTCGTGGGTTTCATCCGGCAAGTCATCATATACTTCTGCCGTATCCGTTGTCGGGCTTGCCGCTAAGAGATCACAAATCGCTTGTCCTTTGACCGACTTCTGCTGTTTGAAATACAAATCATACTGAGACAAGAGAAGGGCCCATTTCACTAACCGCCAATTCATCGAACCCGGTTGCGTCATAAATACCCGTACTGGATTAACGTTAGAGATAACGTAAATTGTCTGTCCGACTAAGTAATGCCGCATCTTTTATACTGCGAATACCAATGCGAGACATTCCTTCTCAATCATCGGATATCGGGACTCGGCGTCTACCAAAGTCTGACTTAGATAATAGACTGCCTGTTCGTGACCATTATCATCGTCTTGTGCTAACAAAGCACTTATCGAATGGTTCATCGCCTTGATGTAAATCAAGAACGGTTTACCTGATTTTGGTGCGACAAGAACAAGGGTATTCGTCAGATATGTCTTGATATTTTCGAGTGCTTTTTGGCAAGCATCGTCCCAAATAAATGACACACCCTTCTTGTTTAACTTAGAAAATGGTTGGCACTTCCCAGAAAGATTTGAGATGAACCGTCGAATATAAGCTAAACACCCTTGCAATCCTCTGAGTTCTCTTAGATTTCTCGGGGGCTGTAATTCATGTATCGCCTTTACCTTGTCAGGATCGATATGTATACCTTTCGTGGTGATGACGAATCCGAGGAATTTTCTGCTGGACATTCCTAGGAAGGATTTAGTGGGGTTCATTTTCAACTGATGACTCCACATGAGATCGAACATCGTCCTCAAGTCCTTGATGTGATCTTCTTTGTTGCGGCTTTTTACTACCAAATCATCAACGTAGCACTCAACCGTTTTCCTGAGATGTTCTTGGAAAATCTTAGTCATTGCTCGCTGGTATGTGGCGCCTGCATTCTTTAGACCGAAAGGCATCACCGTATAGCAGAAGACACCAAGGGGTGTTCTGAACGCTGTATGCTTCTCGTCATCTGGATGCATCTTGATTTGGTTATATCCTGAAAAACCATCCATAAAAGACATCCTCTCAAATCCACACGTATTATCGATGATGACATCCGTGATTGGGAGAGGAAAATCGTCTTTTGGACATGCCGCATTCAGGTCCCTGAAGTCAATGCAAATCCTGATCTTACCATTCTTCTTCATGACTGGAATGATATTGGCTAGCCAATCTGGATGTTGCTCCTCTCGGATAAATCCTGAATCGATTAATTTTTTAACCTCTGCCTCAATGGCTTCCATAATCTGCGGACGAAACCGTCTTTGTTGTTGCTTGACAGGTTTGGCATCCGACTTGATATCGAGGCAGTGCATTGCCACATTGGGGTCGAGCCCTGGCATATCTTCGTAGTTCCAAGCGAAGACGTCAATATACTCCCTGATGAGAGCAATTAACTCCTCCTTCTCATTTGGAGGAAGACTATCACTAACGAATATGGGCTTCGGGTTGGCCTCGTCACCCATGTTAACTTGAACTATTTTATCTTCAGTGGGTGGTTCTCTCTGTTCGAACCTATCACCATACTGTATGTTCAGGTGGTGAACCCACGGGTCTTCCCACGTTAGCACTTGATCATCGTTCTCCATTGTGGATGGATCAACAGTAGCCATGTTCACCATTAGGGCTTTGAATGCTTCCCCCAGACTTGTATCGGAATCCCATTCTGAGGAATTTGGCAAGTACCCATCCTTAGCTTTGTTAGCAATTTGATCGATAATTTACCAACCACATTCATCATCAAACGAGGAGACGTAGCCCAAGCCTCTTTTGTGACGGTAATAATCATCCGGTTTCCCTTTTGGTACATATGCCGCTTTGACTAGGATACGGGAACCTCGATCGAAGTATAAACCTTCTCCGAGTGTGAAATCATATCCTTGTTTTTCCATGAGTTTGCGCGCTTCCGGACTATACTTAGATAAATGCAGACCAGATTTATCATCATCCTCATCTTCTTTTAGGAAATGATCTGGCAACGGAAGATTTTCTCCTTTACCGTAAACCACTTCTTTCTCGCCTCCTACTTTGGCAGGAACGATCAGGGTTGTTCCGAAAGAATGTTGGAGGTGTTTCTTTGTTACATAAGACGATCTGAGCGGCGTATACAAATCAGGATTATCATATAATCCCTTTATCGTATCATCAAGAGACAGTGAGTACTCTAAATCATGATTTATTTCAATATTGGCAAGTTACCAGTTACAACTGCCATTTGACGATTGTTCATCGTCAAGATTGATTACAAAGGGTACAATGTCATTTAAAACAAAACCACCATTGTAATCGAATCCGGCTTCGGAATCAGCTTCTTCTCCGCTGTCCGTGCCCTGGACCGATGGTTCCGTATCGGATTCGTTACCATAAAGGAGAGAATCAGTGAAATAATTCTCAAACCCTTTAAATGGTTGCTTATCCGCGACCACCGTCCTGACCCTTCCATCAGTGTCGACATATTTCAGACACTGATGTAGGGTGTAGGGAACTATAACATTACTATGGATCCAAGGCCGACCCAGTAGTAAGTTATATGATGTCTCAGCATCAATCACGTAGCACGTGACCTCCGTCTTCAGATCGCCCATCTGACATTTTATCCGGATCTTTCCCAAAGGCCTTGAGTGTTGAATCCGTAAATGACCGTGCCTGTAGATGCCAATTTGCTGACTGGAATGCCAAGGCTATGCATCAGGCGAAGCGGCATAATACTCACAGCGGAACCCGGATCCACTTGGATTCGGTTGACTTCGTTGGAGCCAATGTACCCGATGAAGTATAGGGGTCGATCATGATTTGAATTCTTCGTCTGCATGTCCTCTTTGGTGAAGGTAATGCAGGGAAGGTTCTTAGCCGCTACGTTGCATTGTTGAACTGACAGTTCTGGTTCTTCAGGTGCCGGCATGATCCGAGTGAGGAACGCTTCTGAATCGGCCAAGGCCTCTTGTAAGGCTTCCTTGGTCTCCTTGGACAACCGCAGCAACTCATACAGCGTTATCCGCGCTGGGATATTGGCTAATTGAGCCATAATATAGAAAATACACGGAGTTTTTGAGCTCTCCGGTTTATCTCTTCCAATCGGACGATTGAAACGAGACTGCTTCAGATTCTGCACCTCTTGGTGCTTCTTTTCTTTTTGCTTATCCGTCGGCTGTCGTCGAGTATCCTCAACCGGTTTAGGAACCGTAATCACCCCCAGCTCCGTGAGAGTCTTGGCTGGTCCCCGTTTAGTCACCCCCTGCTCAGCTAACTGATCACTGGGCGACGGATAGTTGAAGTGGTACTGGTTCCCGCTTCTGGTGGCGAAGACTTCTTATTCTTCCTCGGAAAGCGGGAAGGTAGGAGCTTCATCATCGCCTTCTTTGAAGATTGCGGAAGTTGCGTTGCAGGCCTTACCTTTACCCTTTCTTCTCGAGGAAGTCGCCCACTGCTCGTCTTCAATCAGATCCGGATGAACCCAGAGGATTTCGCCGTTCGGGGCTGTGTGTGGCACAAGTCCCTTTTGGCGCTGTCCATGTGGGTCGTCATTCACCGTCTTCATTCCTACTTTGGTGACGCATTTCGGCTCGAACCATGTTGTCGGCACCGATCCAAAGCTGATTGATATTGCATTTGCTCCTACATTCTTGGCAGGCTTCGGGGTTATGACGCCCACATCAATTAACGCCTGGATCTTTTCTTTGAGGTGGTAGCATGACCTCGTAGGGTGATGGACTGCTCTATGGTACGCGCAGTACTTCGGATCCGTCACTTTGCCGGCCCCTTCTTGATCTACGATCGCCGGCAGCTGGATTTTGTTATTCTCCAACAAGTACTTGAAGATGCCGGGAACTTCATCATCCTTGAAAGAGTAAACTTTGGGAAACCTTGGCTCCGAAGATTTCTGCTTCTGAGGCCGTTGTTGCCGCTGCTGCTGTTGCTGAGGTTGCAATTGGAAAGTTTGGTTAGCGTCAACTGCATTAGCATGTGCCTTACCTTTCCCCCTTTGGTTGAAGTTCTACGTTGGAGCATTCGCCGCTTGCTGGCCTCTCTCCGCCCTCTTCCTCCTGAGGAATCGCTCCGCTTGCTCCCCTCGGACCTTCAGATCCTTCCACGTTTTGGACGGTGCTGTCCCCATTGCTTCCAACACGTCCAATGAAAGATTGTTGTGGCAGGTCTGAAGGATGAACTCCTCAGTAATCGGGTCCCGGCAATTCATCGCCTTGTTTCGGAACCTTTTGACGAAGGTGTCGACTAACTCCCCGTCCTTCTGCTTCTCATCGAGCAACGATCTGATAAATATCTCGGTGTCGTCGTCGAAGAAATTAGTGAGGAACTTAGTCTCCATATCATCCCAGCTGTTCATGCTACCTGGCTTGAGGCGGCGATACTAATCGAAGGCGGCTCCGCGAAGAGTACCAACGAATGACCGCACCATCAGAGGTTCGTTGCCAGAAATTACCCCCAAGTGTGATTTGAAGTAAATCACGTGCTGAGTGGGTGAACCCTTCCTATCAAACGGCGTGAAGTTGATTAGGTTGAACTTCGCCGGATATGGGATTAATTCCCATTCTCTTGGGTATGGACAAGGAATGCCCATTTTCTTCACCTCTTGAGCAGAAATCAACGTATTGATCTTGCTTTCAAGGTTTTTGAGCTTCAAACTTTCACCCGTGTTATCGTTAGCACGATTCTGGGGTGGAAGCGTGGCATTGCGACTAGCATCCTCATTACCACCCCCTGCATTGACGGGAGGATTATTGGCATTGTGAGCTTCATCCGTATCCGTGTGCTCATCTTCCTGAACAACCTGGTTACGGCGACTTGGCTCGCCTTGTTGGTTCGTCAGTGCCTGGATTTGTTGCTCATGCATTTCTCTCATGTTCTGCATGGCCATCTGCATTTCGAACCTGAAGCTCTCCTGTTGTTTAGCTAAGGCGTCTTCAAGCATCTTCGCCTCTTGCTCCGCGCTTATCATGAATGACTCGCGGGGTTGTCCTTCACTGGATACGGTATTGTCAGATGCAACTGCCGAGCCAGCATCTGATTCTTCATCTCCCGAAGGTAATCTTGTCCGAACCCTACCATACGTTGCACGAATAATAGCTCCGGACTGTAGACGAGTTACACGACGGGGCACCTCTGGAATTGCCTCGGGGTTATCCTGAGCCGATGTTTCCTTGCTTGTCATATTAGCGGTGACCCTCGGAAATTCTCCATCGTCGACCACCGTTCTTCTCTGCCGGAAACGCCTATGCCTTGGTTTTGGCGTTTCGGTACTAAGCCTTTCGAACACAGAAACCATCTCGGGGACTGCCTTGATGCAGTTACACTCAGACAGTACCGCCCGAATGAGCTTTGAACAAGGGCACTGAGTTTCTAGCCTTCGAGGACTTCTCTTTCTGGCTTTGCTCGTACCCCCAACATGATAGTACAACTCGTCTGTTTGAAAGTCTGAGTAACCTATCGTGTGTTAGCACGATTTCCCAGGTATAACGTCCTCGTCATCAGACGGGAATGTTTCCTTCTGAGGGCAAATTGCTTTCTTCGGGCTTTCGAGAGTCACGCGCCTCGAAACGCGCCTTTGTGGGCGTGAATTTTCAGGAGGCTCCTGGACTTCAATACGCAGCGTAGTGCGCTTAGTTGCCCTGATTTCCTTATCATGTTGAGGGTTGCGGCGACCCCCAGCATGTTGAATCGTTCGGGACTTCTTCATTGGCCCCAAACGTTCCTGAACTGAAGCTTTGCCTCGTTCCTTAGGAAGTGGACCGAGGCGCTCCAAGACTGACTTCCTTCTTTGGGATAATCCTGCGGGATCTCCCAGAGCAGTTATGGAAATCATCGGCGGTTTGGATTGATTCACCGGAAGTTGCACTTTCGACGGCTGTAGTTGTTGCTCCTTGGTCTGAACCGCCGCTTCAGACTTCGGCTTCTAAACTGTGCGATTTGGTGGCGGTTTCTTGGCCACGTCTTTCTGCAGCTTTCTACAGGCTTCTTCAGGTTGAGCCCGTGCCTGCGCTGATAGTGCGCGGCACTTGCGAATGCGCTCCTCCAGAGTTGAACGGTTCCGTTTGACACGGACCCATTCCATTGTTGGCGGCTTGGAGGAACCACCATTCATTGATTGTTGAGGCTGCTTGCCTCTCTTGTTCTTCAGATCCGCATTGTAACGGATCCCGTCAACTGACTCCATGGCCTTTGCGAATTGTTTCGCAAGGCGTTGACATTGCCTTTGGCGGGCTCTCTTCGAGAGAGTCACCATGCCCTCTACGGCAGAAGGGTTGGCCAGAGCAGATCCGACCTGGTTAGGAATTGGAGGAATCTCACCCGATGCGACTTTGGCATCCAGCAGGGCGAGATCTTCGTTGGTGTTTTCAACATCTTCATACCAACGAGTTTTTCTCCTGGAGGAGAACTTCTTGGACTTGCGGGGGGAGGTTGATCCGGACGAGGACGACAGGTACTCCTCGAACTTCTGCTGGTCGAACTCGTATTCGACCTCCTCCACGACCGGGATTGAGATCCGCGGCTGCGACGCTCCGATCTCGGCAGCGAGATCGGCGGCTCCCACTGTGGTCGCCAGATTGTTCACGATGAAAATCGTGTCTTTCTTCATTGTTGATTCCATTGTCATCTTAAATAACAGTTTTTCGAGTTACAAAGATCCGGTCTTTTTATAAGATCCGGTTACAATGAAAATCAAATAAAAGAAAAGAAAAATTACAACTTTCTCCTTTTGCCGAACAAATCACGAGCTCCTGTTTTGCGGTCGCTCGCTTGCGTGGGTTCTTCGCCTACGCCGGGGTTTATCCGTTGACCACCGCGAGATCTAGATCCGGTCGGATCTACGCAGTACGACGGGTATTATTTTACCAAGGAAATAATAGCCGAGGGGATTATTTCACCAAGGAAATAATCGCCCAAACCTCGGGATCAAAGGCCAAGCTTTGATCCGGAGTATGTCTACGTAGATCTGAGATCCGGTCCTCTCGAACTCTTGCCTTATTTGACGTTGACGATCACCGAGCACCAGATCTGGATGAGCAAGTCTTCAAGGTCCTAAAGCTTGAATCTTTTTTAGATTTGAGCTTCGAATCCTGCAGGGCTTCGCCTCCAAAAAATCCCACCTCTGAACAAATGAACCACCTCTCCTATTTATAGGCAACCAAATCTGTGCCTTGGCACAGATCTGGGCCGGCCACCTCAAGGTGGCTCGGCCACCGAGCCACCCTGAGGTGGCTCGGTTTCGGCCGAGCCCCTCTAGGTGTTGGGTTTTCGTCGTTTTGTCGTTGTATCCGTTTTCGGTTCTGTCCGTGATTCGGTTGTGTGGTTGATTTGTCCGGACTCGATTCGTTGACCTGATTTGGCAGTAAATCCGCTTCTGAGTTCGAGTCTGAAACTGATCTTGATTCGATCGTGATTTGTCCGAGTCCGCTCTTGGTTGGATGACTCGTCGATTCACCAAACCGTTAGCTTGATTCCGCACGCGAGTGGATTTATTCCGTTGTTTACGTGTGGTTCGTCAGCCTCGTAGCTTCGTTAATCCGCCTCGTCGCCTATCGCTTGGCTTCGGTGTTGTGGACTAACGATCGTGTTTGCGTATATCGCCTGATGATTGGTTCGACGTCGTTGAGCTGTGTTAAGGGACCTATAGGCAGTTTTATACGCCTACAGAAACAATTGACTAAGTAGTTATTCTTTGGCCGCGGCAGCCAATCTTGTCGCGGCTATTGGCGCGACAGTATGAGCTGCCGCGGCCAAAGGAGCGGTTATCACCACGTTTTCATCGTGCCTGAAACCGTTCTCCCACGACCTTTAACCACCTTTTTCATGGTTTAACTACTTGTCCACGTCAGCACACATTCCATTTCTGATATGTCGCCACGTGGGCCTCAAAAATTATCGTATAACTACCTTGTAACCGCCACAGCACTCCTCTATAATAGTCGCGGCACCATAGGCTGTCGCGCCTTAGCCGCGGCACCATAGGCTGACGCGCCTTAGCCGCGGCACCATGGGCTGCGTGTTGGTGTGTATGTTGTTCTTCCATGTTGTCTTGCTTCCTTTGAATGATCTCCTCTGATTAAGAGAATGTCGTTTATCATTTTCTCTTTACCTTGAGTGGTATTTGGATGTCTGTAAGCATTTTTGACGCCTACAGTGGCAGAGATGTTGAATTGGTCTTAACTGGAGAAGGTCCGATACTTATTATCGCAGAGTGATTTGGAGAAGATCTTTTGGGCTGAGGTAATATCATATGCGAGCTATCTCATTAATAGGATGCATTCATCTACGATTGAGGGGAAGACCCCTATAGAGATATGGTCGGGAGAGCCAGCACACGACTATGATCAGCTCAACGTATTTGGGTGCCATGTATTTTATCATGTGAGGATAGATAAATTAGAACCTCGAGCTAAGAATGCCATATTTGTAGGATTCAAGCGTGGTGTCAAGAGATACAAACTATGAGATCCAGTTGATAGGAAGATTATGCTAAGTAGAGACTGTAGGCGTATAAAATTGCCTATAGGTCCCACAATACAGCTCAACGACGCCGATTCAACAAACGAACTATCGGGTGACGTATCCAAGCACGACCGTTATCCCGCCAACGCCGAAGCCAAGCC
>BQKN01063127.1:24332-39415 GCA_022839385.1 Asparagus kiusianus
AGATCAACTCAACCACAAACTGAAATACGTCGGAACCGGAAACAACGGGAAACGACAAAACGACGGAAACCCGGGGACTCGGCCTTAGCCGAGCCACCCCAGGGTGGCTTGGCCCAAGCCGAGCCACCAAGGCCGAGCCACCCTAGGGTGGCTCGGCCAAGGCCGAGCCACCTGTGGGTGGCTCGGCCAAGAGCCGAGCCACCCACAGGTGGCTAGGCTCAGAACTGTGCAAACGCACAGTTCTGAGTGCCTATAAATAGGCCAGGGCATGGTTCATTTCAGAGGTTGGATTTTGGAGGGTCGAAGCTCTGCCGGATTGGAATCTGAGATCTAAAAAAGATTGGAGCTTTAGAAGATTGAAGACTTGGACTTTGAGATCCGGTGCTCGGCGATCATCCACGCCAAATAAGGCAAGAGTTCGAGAGGGACCGGATCTAAGATCTACACGATTTTCCTCCGGATCTAAGCTTGGTTCTTAGATCCCGAGAAGAGTCTCGAATTCGCTTGGTCGATTTCGACACTTGGGCTACTATTTCCTTGGTGAATTAGTACCCCACTCGGCTATTATTTCCTTCGTGAGATAATACCCGTCATATCGTGTAGATCCGACCGGATCGAGATCACGCGGTGGTCTACGGCAAATAACCCCGGCGCAGGCAAAGAACCCACACAAAGAGAGTGACCGCAAAACAGGAGCTCGCGATTCGTTCGACAAACAAGGATAAAAGTTGTAATCTTTCTTTTTCTTATTTTTGATTTTCATTGTAACCGGATCTTATAAAAAGACCGGATCTTTTGTAACCGATAAACTGTTATCAAGAGTGCAATGACATCAATGAAGAAAGCAACGAATTTTCCCGCGAACAGAGACATCGTATTCAATAAGACTTCTTCTATCTTGAAGCTTCCTAGCTCTCAATAGGTGGACAGTGACCCAACGGAAGAAATATCACAGGTGGTGGAGATCGATGTAGCTCCACATTATCCAGATGGTACAGTATCCATTAGAGTGCCGACTAAGATGACGTCAGGCGAGCACGACAATAATGAGGAGGATATGGGTACAGATGTGTAGGATCAGGGACCGACGACTTAGGTTTAGGATTCTATTATGGTTCGAAGACAGAGGAGAGACATACAGATGCCAGCATGGTATACCGACACAGTAGTTGTGTATGCACTTTTGATGAAGAGTATCGATGAGTTGGTACCTACTACTTTCAGAGAGGACAAACAGAGTTCAGAGGCTGATTCATGGTAGGTAGCTATGCAAGAGGAGATGGAGTCTCTTCACAAGAACGATACATGGGAGCTTATTGAGCTTCCAAAGGGGCGGAGGGAAATTGGTTGTAAGTGGGTATACACGAAGAAGGAGGGTATTGAAGGCACTCAAGTGAGGTTCAAGGCTAGGTTGGTTGCGAAGGGCTATGCACAGGAGGAAGGTATTGATTATAACGAGGTTTTCTCTCCTGTGGGGAAGCGTTTTTCGATTTGAATTTTGCTAGCTTTGGTGGCACAATATGGTTTAGAGTTAGATCAATTGGATTTGAAGACTGCATTTCTTCATGATGATCTTAATAAAGAAATATATATAACTCAGTCATTAGGATTCCAAGCTGCAGGGAAGGAAAAGTTGGTTTGCAAATTGAAGAAATTGTTATACGGTTTGAAGCAGTCTCCTCGATAGTGGTATAGGCGATTCGGTAGATTTATGATCGGTTAGTCATACACTCGGAGCCAGTTTGATCATTGCGTGTATTTTTGTAAGTTGAAAGGAGGTGCATATATTTATTTTGTTGCTTTATGTTAATGACATGTTGGTTACTTATATTTCTAGATCCGCTATAGATGAGTTGAAGATTCAGCTTTCAAAGGAGTTTGAGATGAAGGATTTGGGTGAGGCAAAACATATTTTAGGGATGGAGGTCGGTAGAGACAAAGAGAAGGATGTAATTTATTTGATACAGGTGGCTTATTTAAAGAAGGTTCTATAACAGTTTAATGTTAGTATGGATATGAAGCTAGTTAGTGTACACTATAAGAAATTACGTCTTTAACAAAGGGATTTCCCTTCATTAAAGAGCTAAAAGCCTTCGTTATTGTATGCTAATGACAGAAAAAATCTCTTCGTCACCCATCGTTGAAGCCTTCTTCACTAAAGTTATAATACCCGTCGTTATAGAGTCTATAATGACGAAACAAATTATCATCGTTCATATCTACGACGGTAATTATCACCATCGTTAACATCAGTGGCGGAGATTTTTTCCTGTCGTTACCATTAGTGACGAGAATATTTTCCTATCGTTACCATTAGTGACGAGGATATTTCTCATCGTTACTATTAGTTACGGGGATATTTTCCCGTCGTTATTTTAAATGATGGTTTCTCATTCCCGTTGTTGTTGTATAATGATGGTTTTATACGCCCGTTGTTATTGTGTAATAATGGGTAATAACTCCGTCGTTGAAGACCAATTAATGATGGTTGGATACCATCGTAAAAGTCTTCATGATGGGTAATTAGTAACCTATCAATGATGGTACTTTTCCTTTATTGATGTACTAAATACAATTTATAAAATCGTCATTGTAGACTATAAATTTCTAACATACATTAATGATAATTTTTTCATTCATAAGCAACTATCATAGAAAACCTTCATATTATTCTCAACATGACACTGAGATTCACAATACAAATATATAAAAAATACCTAATAACTAATAAAAGGGAAAACAAAAACTCTATTTATTAATAACATCAATAAGTAAAATTCCATCATATTCAAATATTCAATACTAATAACAAGAGTTAATATCCTAATTGTTCCAAAGAAAAATACATGAAACTATCTAAAGCAAATTAAAATAAAAGTCTGAGAAATACACATCCTTTCATCTCTAATCATTATCAATGAGAAGACTCAAACTACCCCCTCTCCTAATCTTGGATAACCTGAAAAATTTTAGTGTTCTCTTCTATTTTTCTTTGTAAAGTTTTCTTTTATTTGCTGTGATTTCTTTTTACCTTCTTTCAATACAAGATCCGGAGAGCACGTTTCGCGAGGGGGTTCATTTGACAGGTTGTCGATAGGAGAAGACCTCCCTAACAACTGGTATCAGAGCTTCGTTCGGATTAGATCTGTGTGAGAGCTATGGCAGAAGAAGGTAAATCAAAGATTGACAAGTTTGACGGTTCAAACTTCGCCTACTGGAAGTCGTAGATGGAGGATTATCTATACCAAAAGGATCTTTACCATCCGTTGATGGGTAAAGCAAAAGGAAAGAAGAAGATGAGACCAATGAGGACTAGGAAATATTAGATCGGAAGGCTCTAGGACAGATCCAATTATCACTCGCCAAATCTATCACCCATAATATATTAAAGGAGAAGACGACAGTGGGGCTTATGGAATTGCTCACGAAGATATATGAGAAACCGTCGGCTGCAAATAAGGCGCATCTCGTCAAAATGCTATTTAACCTCAAGATGGTAGATGAATGCTCCTTCACGATACATCTCAGCAAGTTCAACACGATCGTTGATCAACTTCTCTCCGTCGATATCATGTTTGATGATGAAGTGTAGGCCCTATTGATACTATTACAGTTGTCGGATAGTAGGGCAGATTGTGTGACCGCAATCAGCAACTCAACAGGAAAGGAAAAGTTAAAGCTGAGCTAGGTTGTCAGTATAATTCTATCCAAGGAGGTTAGAAGAAAATCGCACAAATCAGAAGGTTCAGTTTAGCCCTAAATCTTGAGCAGAGAGGCCGAAGCCGTAATAAGGGTAACCTGAATATGAATCGATCAAAGTCGAAGAAGAAGAGGTCGAACTCAAAGGTGAGGCCTATCAGAGGGAAGTGTTGGATCTGCGACCAAGAGTGTAAGACCCCGTTGATTTTGACAACTTTCAAGTGTGAATATGAGTGAACAAAGATAATTAATATATATTATAAATATCTTTGTGGCATGGTCATGCATGGGAAATGATATTTGAGCTTATGAGCATGTGTATATGCCTCAGGTATGAGGATGAGTTGCAAGTTTGCAAATCGTGTACAAAAGAATCAATGTATGCAGATTTTTGTTCATGAGTCGACTCATAACATGCCATGAGTCGACTGATCAGGTTGAGTCGACTTGCGCCTGTCATAAGTCGACTCATGATATCGAGTCCTGTTCCCTTTTTCTTTCTGCTGAGTCGACTCATAATTTATGAGTCGACCCATGAGTCATGAGTCGACTCATGACATATCATGAGTCGACTCATCGACGATTTTCTGGGTGGTTTCGGGTCGGGTTTGCTGGGTTTCGGGTCGGGTTTTCATTGACTTATATATGCTTCCCTCACCCGAAAACCCTCATTTCTCATCTGAACTCCCAAGAACCCTAGCCCCTCTTTCTCCCCCTCAAAACCCTAGGTGTTCTTGGTGTTTTTGGAGGCGTTTCAAGGGGTTTTCAGTGCTTTCTCTTGGATTTCAACGAAGGGGATTACTATTCTTCGCATTTGAGGTGAGTAGCATCTCACCCAAACCCTTCCCTATGTTTTTATTTATTTATAAACGTTTTTATGAGATTTTATTGAGCCAAAGCCTTATCTTCAAGTATAAATCAATGCTCTTGATAGGGTGAATGCTAGAAATCATGTGTTTAAGATTTTAAATCCCCACCAACCAGTTTTAAGGAAAACCCAGATCTGGAATTTTGTTTAAACGATAAAAACATGAGTATTTATTTTGGTTTAATGTTTTTCATTCATGTTTAGGGCTAAATGTTAGATCTAATCTATAAGAGATCGTTTCCCATGATAGATATGTTTTTCTTACTGTATAATAGGGTAAAATTGAAGGTTAGATATGTTGTATATCAGAAGAATCGAGATGGGGAACGTTTAGATCAAATTCCAGTTTATTATATGCAAATTTCAGCCCGTGAGTCGACTCACGACTCATCATGAGTCGACTTATCAGGTTGAGTCGACTCATGACCTGTCATGAGTCGACTCACGAAGTGTTATGATGTTTCCTTTTTGCTTCTGTTGAGTCGACTCGTCAATATACGAGTCGACCCATGAGCTATGAGTCGACTCATAAAAATCATGAGTCGACTCACGAAGTTGTATCCTGTTGCCATTTACCTTCTGCTCAGTCGACTCGTTATTGGTCACGAGTCGACCCATGAGGCTTGAGTCGACTCATTAGTGAGCATGAGTCGACTCATCCGAGAATTTCCTGTTTTCTTCGTGTTGCTGTTTAATCGCATGCTGTATACACTCATATAGATTGAACTCATGTGTGATACATGTGAGATGACGCTTTCCTGATACAAAGTTAAGATTTGTACAGCAAGACATGTGTAAGAGTTAAATAGACATTTCTTTACTAGTGGTAACTCCATGGTTCATATAAAGTCCTCGTGTTGGACTCTAAGCGACTAAAGTCCTCGTGTTGGACTATAAGCGACTAAAGTCCTCGTGTTGGACTATAAGCGACGAAAGTCCTCGTGTTGGACTATAAGCGACTAAAGACCCCGTGTTGGGCAATTTTTGCTAAACCTTGAGCACCATATACTTTTGGGTATTTGAGTATGACATTTTTATGTAGTTGGACATGATAGTGGCATGAACTGTGCATAACACTTATTTCGACTACGAGATTTTGACATAGATGTGTTTACTATTAGAAATGGGATTGTTATCTTTTCTTTATTGTTCATGTATTAAACTTCGGGCTTGGTGTTTAGGGATCTACAATTTGAGATACAAGGTATATACATGAGGGTTTCCTTGTTTGGATTATTTCGCTCGACGTACCTATGCTCGTGTTGTATTTCCCTAAGTACTAAGACCCATATCTGTTTGTATGATGATTTAATGCTATCATATATTATTGTATTTTCATATACAACGAGCCCTATCCCTTGGGGTTGGTTGTGATGTTGCTCGCTAGCGCTTTGACGCTCGTTGTCCCTCCCCCTTTTCAGGTCACGAGCCAGGAGCACGGAGAGCCGTAGGTTGATAGCGGACTACTTTAGTGTTCAGCTTTACTTTATCTATGTATTATTTTCTGTGGGCTCCACTGTAGTGTTGTCAGACATTTGAGAGTTTATTCTAGAGTTGTAAAGGCTGTGTTGCCTTAATTTCCTTTACTCAGACTTGCTGTATTTTGAGACTTGTAAGAACTCCAGTTTATTTCATTTCAGACTTTGACTATGTACTACAGTTTATTTCGTTGATGAGATGTATTGTGTTCTATCATTTCATCTAGTATTGTTGATTCACTTTTCACTTGCTTTGTACCTACACCTGATGTTGACTCCACTAGAGAGATAGTGATTGTGATGGTGAAACGTGTTACTGCACGGTGTGGTGCATGGCAGGTTTGACATCCATGGTTTCACCTCGGACTGCAGCCGTGTGTGAACCCAGGGGCGTCACAAAGAGGGTCATATGTCTTCAGTTTGTAAAGCACCAAAGAAGGATAGAAACGAGTAGGAGGCTCATATCATGCAAGATGTCTTCATCCTTGCTATGGACAGTGATTCTGATTCATGGATTATTGATTCGGGAGCCTTATTCCACGCTACTGCTAATAGGAAGCTTCTTCATAACTATGTAGCTGGGGACTTTGGGAAAGTATACTTGGGGGATAACGAGCTCTGTAGTATTGTTGGAAGAGGTGATGTGCAAATACAGATGAATGGCTCCAAGTGGAATCTGAAGAATATCAGACATGTATCAAAGCTGAAGAGGAATCTTGTTTCGGTTGGTCAGCTTAGAGTAGAAGTCTATTGTTTGGTAGGAAAATCGAAAGAAGAAAATTGAGAAAATAAATTGGTATTATTCTCTCTAACAAACTTAGAAAAAGAATTAATTATAATTTTCTCAATACAATCCCTCTCTAACAAACTTAGAAAAAGAAATTACAATTCCTCTCAGTTGGTTTCCTGATTAACAAAAGAGGGAAGGGATCGACAGAGACCCTTCCCTTTGTTTAACGTTGGTTCTTCTTGGTGTTGATGGAATGCCTCCCTTGAATGCTTGCATCGAGTTTGCTTTCTATTGATGATCCGAACATTTCACCACGTGGAACACGGTTCCTTTCTCTTGATTGATGTTGAGGAGAACTTGCGTGGTAAGTTTGAACAGAACTCTTAACGAGTTTAATAACTCAGGGCGAGTTTAAACCTTTGTCAAAGAGTTATTTAAACCAAAAATCGGTTTTAAAACCAAGTACCAAAACTCTCTGTTGCTGAACTTGAAGATGTTCTTAGTTATTGAAGAATGAATGCCGATCTTCTCCTCAAAAGCGCCCTTAGATCTCCAAAAATTCAAGCCCTTTTATGATCTACCAAAAAGATCCAATTTAAGCTGATTTTTAGCTATTTATAAGGGATTAATGGGTGTAACTAACCCCTAAAATCACTCCTAAGTGGGGGAGTGATCCCCTCAAATCATGGATAATAGTTTTGAAACCGTTCAGCTTGTGTTTGAATAAGTCAAACACAAAATCTGCATTCTGGCATGAATTCTGCGTTCGACCTCAGTGGTTGGAAGCTGCATTGGCAGCGTTTGGAAGCTATGTTGGCAGTGTTTAGAAGCTATGTTGGTAGCAGTTAGAAGCTGTGTTGGCAGCGTTTGGAAGCTGCATTTGCAGCATTTAGAAGCTGTGTTTTGCAGCGTTTGGAAGTTGCGTTAGCATAACACAACTGGATTTAAGCAGCGTTGGTAGCTGTGAACATAATGTCTGGAAGCTTCGTTAATGGTGCATTAATGGCTGAGAACACAGTGGTTGCATTGCCTCTGGGATGCAGAGATGAGTTCTGCATCTTGGACTGAAGAGATTGTTGACTTGTAATCCCACTTGTCAAAGCGTTACAAAGACCGTTGTTTTGTAATATTTTCTTTAGCTCCTTTAAATATGAGAGTCATCAGATTGTAACTCTCACTATTGATTGTGAAAACTATTGAATCAGAGCTTTCATCAGTTATTGTGAAAGTCATTGAATTGTAACCTTTCTCAATCGACGTGAAAATCTTCTAATCATAGCATTCATTTGTTGATGTGAAAGTCATTTGATTGTAACATTTATTGTCGAATTGTTGATGTGGAAGTCATCAAATTGTAACCTCCATTATTAGTGTTTGATGGGGGTCAACTATCTGTATTAATTTTTAGATAGCGTACAGAACCCCTTCTAAAGTTTTTGAAAGTTCGCGATTAACTGGAACGAATTTTCAGAATACTTTGGATCCCCAAATTGGTTTAAGATCTGTTGTTGAATGATGGTTCACTATTTCTATTTTGAAGGTATTATGAACCTGATTGTAGAACTTTGCCACACAGGACCTGTATGTTAGTGACCATAATAGGATTTTTGATAAATCCTCAGCCATCAACGAATTTAATATACTTTTACCGATTACTGTTTGAAATCGGGCTAGCATGTGAATTGTCTAAGTCTATTCCACATGTAACGTTGTGCTAAAAGAGTAAACTCTTTCAGACTTGGTGCTATGATATTGAATACGTAGACTCCGATAAATATATTGGACACAATTCAAATTTGATCAGAATGATCCTTGTAGGAATTGATGAACACCTAAGGCGCAGCCTAAATTTGGCTAAAATGATCCTTGTAGGAATTGATGAACACCCAAGGCGTAACCTAAATTTGGCTAAAATGATCCTTGTAGGAATTGATGAACACCCAAGGCGCAACCTAAATTTGCTAAAAGATAATTTTAGAGGATTTGATCTGTCTCTTTTCTTGATCAACTCATCAAGGGTAATGATTTGAACAATATCCTTGTTAATCTTAGTGGGAATGTTATATTTGAAAGAATAAGTTGCACGGGGAATCAAGCTCGATATTGTCAATGACAGTAATTATAACTTGTCTGTACTCATCCAAGAGACTACATAGCTTCTTGTGGTAAATCAATTTCTTCTCGGCTTTCGTCACATTGATGGTCATTGCTAGTTTCTCTATACAATAACCAGAATGGCAGTGGCAGCTTGACGTGAGGGTTAATTTGAAAGCTAAAACGCAGCATTGGTCATTTGTGTTTGAAACTTGAAATGCAGGGTTACACCTTATGTTTGAAAGCTGAAACGCAGGGTTAAACCTGGCGTTTGAAAATTGAGATGCAGGGTCACACATTGCGTTTGGGAAGCTAAAATGCAGGGTTAAACCTAACGTTTGAAAGATGAGACGCAGTGTTACACCTTGCGTTTGAGAAGCTAAAACGCAGGGTTAATCCTGACGTTTGAAGGCTGAAATGTAGGATTAAACCTGCCGTTTGAAAAATGAGACACATGATTTAACCTTGCATTTAGCAGTCTAACCGACTCAAAATGGATGGGATTTTCACCTAAAATCCTATTTTTATTTGACAATTCCAGTTGTCTATAAAATAGACCATCAAAGTAAAAGCACCCTAATGCCATTAGGAAAGAACCCTAGAGGGGGGTGAATAGGGTTTATGCTAATCTAATCTAATTTATGCCAATTTAAAAACTTTACAAATAAATATATCCTAGCACAAGAGATATAAACAATATATGTATAAGGATATACAAATATCACAAGGGTAAACAAACTAAACTAGATAGTGGGCAAAATTAACGTAAGCAAGGCGATATAAACAATAAGCACGAATATAAATGAACACCAATGACACGCAAACAAACGATATGATCACGGAGTTCGGTCCCCATGACCTACGTCTCCGCTCCTTACCTCGAGGAGATCTCCATTATCACATTCGGATTTTCTACGCTCACCCGAATAACGTTTACATATCACACTCAGTTTTCTAGTTCCCCAAAAACTTTACAATCCACACTCTTGCAATCATACTCTACACTCTCTACGTGTTGGTCTCTAGCCCATATCTCCTTCAAGTGTTAGAAATTATAACCTACCTCTAGGCATTACCATCTATCCCACTCCTCTTAGGACGGCCCCATCTCTCACCACACACTTCTCTCGGTATACAAGTGTATTACAAAGTGATCTCACAAATTTAGCACAAATACAACAAATTTATTCTCTATAATGGATGAGAACTCTATGTAGGCTCACACTTAATTGTTACAACTCTCACAACCCTAATAATACTATGTATGAAAATACTTAAGCTCAAGTGGGTGTGTGTAAACAATGAGTGAAATCAAAACTAAACTCGAATATGAAATATAGTTTAAAACAATGATAATTAAACAAGTATATAAATGTAAAGCTAGAGTTTGAGTTTAGAAAACTTCTCCAATGAATAACAAGAGAGAGAGAGAGAGAGAGAGAGAGAGAGAGAGAGAGAGAGAGAGATAAGTTGAAGCTCAAACACCAAAGGATAATCTCTTCTAGCTCTTGTAAAAATTTCTCCATAAACTTGTAAACAAACACTAAACAAACTTTAAACGCTTTTAAACCTTTGTAAACTTGTATATATCTTTTCTCTTGTTGAAATGAACTGAGGATATGGGAGGGTATTTATAGGAAACCCCAAAACCAAGAGAAAACCAACAAAACTAGCAAAAAGATAAAAAAAATAGAAAGATGGAAAAACTAACCGTTGGGCCGTCAGTCGACTGATCAGTCGACTAATGAGCTAACCATTGCAGGCCAGTAACACCTCATCAGTTAACCGATGAGCATGCTCAGTCAACTGATGACCTCATCAGTCGACTGGTCAGTCGATCAAAATAAAACAGAAACTTTTTGTTATTCCAGGCGATTTCTTCAGTCGACTGAACACATTCATCAGTCGACTGATAACACTGTATCTGCCTAATTAAAACAGAAAATCTAATTTTTAAACTGTCTTAAAAATAGCAAACAAATTCCAAAAATTATAAAACTTTGAGAAATGATTGTGGACATGATAATACACATGTTACAAAATATCATTTTTTTGCAAAATATGTCCAAAACATGAAAACATGAGATACTTGAAATTTGATATTTTGACATAAACCAAATTTTAAAACTTTGTAAAATAATTTTATAGACTTAATGAAAGATATAAACTGTTGTTGTTAAGTCTATAAACCAAAAACTCAATATTGTGCAAAAATTAAGTTTTGCACAATATGCATTTGACAAAATAATAAATATGAAACATGTATATATATGTAAACAATAATATAGGTTTCATATTTACATAAACTTGTAAACTATAAAACCAAAACCGTGTGTGTGCGTGTGTGTTTGTGTGTGTGTGTGTGTGTGTGTGTGTGTGTGTGTGTGTGTGTGTGTATATAACCAATAAAATGTGTGTGTATATGATTGAGCTTAGAGTACTTAACACACATAATATAAAACCTAAACTATTTATACCCAAGCTTAATGAAGGTCTTCAATAAGCTCGATTTGGTATACTTACGGATGATGTTTGAACTTGGATCTTCAACTTGAATTGCATTACTTCACTTCACTATTCCGCCAACCTCCATTGGATATGACCGTGAATGTTCGATTCCATCCATTCTTCAACATATTGTTTACCTAAAATAGATACAAAACATAAATACTAGACAAACAACATTAGATTTAAATTATTTGTAAATCATCATCAAAACAAAAGGACCCAACACAAAGGTCAAATCAAAATTCATTTGACTTTTTTGTTTTCTTTAGAGAACTTCAACGGGAATCCTGTTCATCTTCTCCGACAAGCCCAATGAAGATCTTCGTTCGTTCTTCTCCAGTGAAGTCATTCATCTTCTTCGACAAGATCAAAATGGCTCCCCAGAAGAAAACTACCTCCAAATATTAGAAACCTGCAGTGGTTCAGGGTACGTCGACAGCTAAGGTCGCCAGTGGTGCTTAGGTGAGTGCGCAGCCACTGTTGGCTCCTTCGTCAGTGGTAAGTTGAAGACCCCAATAACTTATTTTGACAAGTTTTGAACCATCAACGCAGAGTGAAAGCTTGCATTTATCCATCAGAACATAGAGGGTAAAACTCCTACGTTCTTTGATTTGAAATGCATGATCAATTCTTGCGTTACAGATTTGAAACGATGGGCTTGACCCTACATTCTGAATTTGATATGCTGGGTTTCGACCTTGCGTTTTGAATTTGATACGCTGGGTTTCGAGCCTGTGTTTTGAATTTGATATGCTAGGTTTCAACCCTGCATTTTGAATTTGATATGCTAGGTTTTAACCCTGCGTTTATAATTTGATATACAGGGTTTCAACCCTGCGTTTTGAATTTGATACACTGGGTTTCAACCTTGCATTTATCACTTGGAACGTAGGGTTGACCTCTGCGTTCTTGAATTTAGAACGAGGGTCTAACCGTTGCGTTTGTCATGTGAAATGCATGGTTATTCCCTGCATTTTAACCAAGTCTTTTTAGATTTTTTGACTTTTGTAATATTTTAAAAGCTGGCGATTATCTCTTCATGTGCAGTACACTACTCCAACGAACTTCTTTCATTCCTTTACCACTTTGGTTATGGAGGCAGCGCGGATATAAACGTACCCTTCAGCTCTCGCTTGACCCTTCTGGTATTCAGAGATCATAACAAGGAACGAACAAAAATTATCAGTCAAGCCCTCCCTGGGACCCTTAGAGCTCTCATTACAGATGCAAAACTTGAGACATCAGAATGCAAAGCTTAAAAGAAGCATGTGTTCTTATTTGGAAATTCTGTCAATATGGATATTACACAAATATATGACGAAAACTACAAATGGCTACGCAACATTAATGGTCGCTTCCTTTTTCTTCCGAACATGGAACGGATGTTCCCTCTCTCATATTACTAGTGTGCTTCTGTCCCAAGGTTCATGGATTGGGAACTTGTCTGGGAGTAGGACAGAGTTTCTATTGGAAACCTTACCCATCATGGTGTTCATCCAGCTGGTTTCAATCGATAGATAGTAGCTTTGAGGCCTGGTTTGGTAAAGGAAGATCATCCAGTTGGTGAAACTGCTAAACTGGTGAACACATTTGTTCAAAAATTTATATCAATGGGGGGCTAATTCCCCGCAAAGGATTTTAGGGCTCCAACGTGGGTGCACTCCAATGAAACTGGCTAGTGGGCCCGGATGATCAACTTTGTCTTGGATTACAAAGTGTATCTCACAATGAAGCATAAATACAAATAGTTCATTCTCTAATACAAGATAAGAACTAAGTGTAAGATCACTCTCAAAGATACACTCACCATAACCCAAATTATACAATATGTGTAAAGTACTAAAGCTCAATGGTTGTATGTATAAACAATGAGAAATATGAAATGCAAACTCAATATGAAATCTAGCTTAATGAAATTTATAACAAACAAATATATAAATAAAGCTAGAGATGAGTTTAGCATAAACTTCTCTAAAAATTAAAAGTGAAAGAGAATGAATTTGAAGCCCAAAAACGAATGAAGATTGATCTCCTCCTCTTCTGAAACTTTTTTTTATATAAACCCTCTTGAAAATAAACTTAAAACCAAACTTAAACACTTGTAAACTTGTTTTGAAACTTTCTTAAACATCCATGTGGAACAATAAAAGTTGAGGGCTTTTTATAGCCTCTTAAACCAGCCAACCCCCCCCCCCCAAAAAAAAAAAAAATTTCACAAAAATAAAAACTAGCTGTTATAGGCTGAAAACATGTCATCAGTCGAATGATGATATCATCAGTCCACTGATGAAGTCGATTACTGACAGTTTTGGTAGATTCTGGAATTTTTGCTTAGTTGACTTTATAAAATTAGTTAAAATAGCAAATCAACTCCACAAATCATGACATTTTGAAGTATGTTTCTAAACATGTAGATAAACATTTTAGAGGAAGAATTTCTAAAATATCACTTTTCATTTGGGAAATAAATATTTGAACACAGATATTTCAGATTCTGAAAACTACTAAAACACCCAATTTGTAAAATCAACTTGACACAGTAAATCAACTCTAAAAATGATAAAATTTTGAAAAATTGTTATAAACATAATAATGAACATGTTACAAAAAGAATTTTTGGAATTAAACTTTTCAAAAGAGAAAACTCATCATTTTACAAAATAGTCCAATAACATAAAAACTAAACATAATGTTTTTTATATTTTGACTTAAACAATAGTTTGAAAAATTTTGATTGAGTTTATAGACTTAGGAAAAGATGTAAACTAGTGTTATTAAGTCCATAAACCAAGAATACAATATTTTATCGAAAATATACATATTTCAAAATAATAAACATGATAATCAAAACTTGATTTCAATGAAATCATAATAAGCACATATAAACATGAATATGTATTTATATACGCTTATTCGATTCATGTATATGTGACTAAACACATAGTTTATGAAAACCAAAAAATGATAAATATAAAACATGTATGTATATATATAATTAAGTATATTTGTTTCGTATATAAACTTAAAATCTATAAAACCAAAACGTGTGTGTGTGTGTGTGTGTGTGTGTAAAACCAAAACGCGTATATGTGTACATGATTGAGCTTAAAATATCTACACACATAGTATAAACTTAAAACTAAATTACCCAAGCTATCTTGATCTTCAATTTGAGCTCGTCTTGGTAAACTTTGTAGATGAAGCTTGATCTTGATTAGATTTGAATTGCAATGACTTCATGCCGATATTCCTTCCATCCTCCAATGAATATGATCGAAAGCTTGATTCCATCCATCCTCCAACTTGGTTATTTGTGTAGATTACCTAACAAAACAACTACAAACACTTGACACATTTTGTTAGAAATTATTTATAATCATTAAAACAAGATTAGGGAGTAGGCTCATAAAAATAAGACCTAACAAGGCTAATAATCTTCCTCTTTTTGATGATGACAAACAATCTATGCAAAGAGATATAAAATATGCACGATACTAAAAAATATGTAAATCATAAACATTATGCATAAAACCAAAGCTATACTCACAATGTTTCTCCCCCTTTGACAACATCAAAAATGAGGGAAAAACAATAAGAATAAAAGAGAGCGAAGACTCCACCTACCTATAAGCATGGTGAGTATAAAATAAATATAGGGAAAAGCTCCCCCTATTAAAATACCTTTATATATATATATATATATATA
>BQKN01063127.1:70265-112021 GCA_022839385.1 Asparagus kiusianus
CACAAAAATTGGTTAGACTTTTCAAGAGTGGCCCGTTCAATTTTACGCTTTTGGGAGCGTAGAAACCGAACGGGCTCTTTCAGTTCGGCTCGCAATTCAGTGCGGCCGGTGATAGGGGCTTTCCCTTTGTCAATATTCTTGGGGGGATTGATTCCACCCCCAGTCTGGATTTTAGTTTGGGGACCTTTCAATGGTCCCAGCCGTTCTTTGACGGGTATTCTGCCTCGGTTCTCCTGTAAGGGACCGAGACGACTCGTCAAAGGAAGCTGGGATCTTGAATGATCCCTTTTTTACCTGGCCCTGTTGAGGGTGCCGGTACGGGAGGAGTAGGCTCTGATTTGGTTGAACTCTGGGTGATAATTTTACCCTTCTTGGTTTGAGGTGTTGGGTTTGCCTTGGGCACCCACACCGATTTGCTCTTGGACGGCGTTTTGACCGCCGATTCTTGCTGCATCTCCTCTGCCTTCTTTAGGAGGAGCCGGGCATGTGCAAGTAGAGCACGGCGCTTCTTGATTCGCTCCTCGAGCGTGGAGCGGTTCCTCTTAACGCGGATCCACTCATTCGCTCCTGATTTGGAGGGGAAGTTGATTACCTGCCGCTGCTCTTGTCGCTGCCTCGACTTCAAGTCCTCTGCATAGCGCACTCCATCCTTTGACTCCTTGGCCTTGGCGAGCTGTTGAGCGAGACGTTGGCGACGTCTTTGAAGCGCTCTCTTTGATGGAGTTGGAGCAGCATCACCTATCGCCTTTGTGGCGGTTGGATCTACGTTCTTGACCACACTGATCGACGCAAGGCCGTTGTGTGGTGCAAGTGTAGTGGCAGCGACGGCGGGGTCTTGAATTGAGGAGTTAGAGATCCCGTGAGCCCTTTTTGGAGATGAATTCCTCTTGCGCCGGTGCGGAGAGGCAGATCTGGAGGAGGAGGAGGAGAGGTACTCTTCGAACTTCTTCTGATCGAATTCGTATTCGATCTCTTCATTCACCCGGATCTTGAAGGCCGGTTGCGTCACTCCGATCTCGGCAGCGAGGTCGGCGGCTCCCACTGTGGTCGCCAGCTTGTTTCCGGTAAAAGTTGCTGTTTTCATTGATGTTCTCTTTTTTTGAGATCTGTTACAACTTCAAGCGTTACAACAGTATAAAATGAAAACAAAAGGGTTACAACTTAAACGAAAATAAACACGAGAGCCCGGTTTGGTACGGTCTCGCTTGCGTGGGTTGTTGGCCTGTGACGGGGACGTCGATGTCCGTGGACCGCCGACTCTTCAAGATCCTTGCCGATAAAATCCGGCAGAGTTTCGTCTATCCGCGTAGGATATAGAAACAGAACCTCGTCGATCCGCGCAAGATCTAGAGGTTATAAGCGTATATCTCGGCTAAAACGAGATAATAGCTCTTCTTAGTGTCACCGCAAAGGAGCAACACTAAGGATCAGAGAGGGGGGGTGAATGAACCTTGATGAAGAAACTCTGACTCCTCACTCCAGCAGGGCTTCGCCGCTTCAGACTCTAGAATTTCAGATCTCGAGGATAATCCCAAGACCGGAAATTCTTCTCCAAGAGCTAAATCAGCGCCAAAATCAAGAGCCCCTCACAAAGGAGGCCTAGGGGGCTATTTATAGCCAAAAGGAGAGGGGGGGGCTGATATGGACACCCCTAAGAGGAGAGACACCCCCCTAGGGGTGTCTTGGCCAAGGCCGGGACACCCCCCATGGGGTGTCTCGAGCCAGCCGAGACATATTCGTGTGTCCCTGGTTCAGCCCGGGGCTGTGCCGTTGTCCCGCTGTTGACTCGCCGTTGACTTTTCGTCCGAACTCGGATTTGGGTGATTTCGGATGCGTTGGAATCGTGACGGCGAGCTCTGTAGGCCCCGATGGTTGGATTATCTGTGGGGTGATCGAGGCGCAGCGGGCGTTGGTCTGATTGCAGTGATAGCGGGGTTTTTGGTCAACCCGTATCCTTGCGATTCTGACATTCTGTCGGCTCACGTAATCCGTCAGTTTGCTTCAGTCGCTCACCGGCGTCATTTGAGCTCTTGTGAACCTGGTAGTGACGTTCGATCGCCGCTCGTTGACACCGAGCTATGTTCGGGGACCTATCGGCAATTTTCGACGCCTACAGAGGTGTGATATTAACGTGACAGGGAAGATATGTTGAACAAGATCTCGGGGGACTTAGCATCTCGCTGGGGAGAATTGCCAAGTGGTTTTTCATCAGAGCGATGACTTGTGATACTTGTGATTTGAACAGGATTTTGAGAATTAGCGTCTCGCTGTGGAGAACTGCTAAGTGTGCTTATTACCAAAGGCGACAAATTTTGGTATTCGTGATTTAAGAAAGGTTTAGAAATTTTATCACTCTGTTGAAGAGAGTTGATAAATTGGTCCTTTACTACTCTGGTGGGGGGAGTTAGTAAATTGATCATGATTTGAGTGATTTTGGAGACTTATCGTTCTATTGACGAGAATCGATAAGTTGAACTTAACAGAGGAATTTTCACCACATTAGGAGTGACGCAAGTTAAATTCAAACTCTATGAGGATGATGGTTGTTAGAAGTGTAAGACTAACCTTGATGAAAGTTCGGTCAACTGAAACAGTTTAGGTTCTGCTGAAGTGATATAGAAGTTTGATAAGACCCTATTGACAGGATCCATGAACTTAAGGAATAAGTGTCATGTTTGAAAATACAAAGGTGGATCCTTTGTTTAGAATAATTGCAACGCAAAGGTAACCCTTGCGTTTGAGGTTCGAAACGTAGGGTTAAGAATTCTCACAACGCAGGTCTAGGCCTCGCATTTGGGAATTGAACACAGAAGTGAACTCTGCGTTAAAGTCCAACCGGATTTATCTACTAACGTGGAAGATCGCGTTTCAGAGATGGTTGGTATTCTCTCCAAGAATCCCACACCGATTTAACAGCTTGGCGGCTGTTATAAATAGACCTGTGTGGTAACATCAAGAGTCATTCGACTCTTTCTATTTTTGGGTTAGTTCCAAGAACGAGAACGATCGTTTATCTTCGACCCGCATCTTCATCGACAACCATCTTCTCCGATCACCTGCATTAATGGCACCAATGAGAATGAGTTCTGGCTCCAAAAAGAACGTTGGGGCGACTTCAGAGATGCCGTTGGCCAGAAACGCCAGCAGTGTTCTTGTTTCTATGAGGACATCGTCGTCGCCATCGCCATCGCCATCGCGTGGGCCTTCCTATCATGGTAGGCGGTGATCATAATAACTTGCTTTGACAAGTTTTCTGCAAAACCCTAAATGGGTTTTTTGATAACGAGGAAGATGACTCATTTCGGTTAGAAATGCAGAGTTACGACTCCGTGTTAAAATTGAAAACGTAGAGTTAGGACTTTGCGTTTAGGAAACGTAGAGTTATGGCTCTATGTTAAAATTGGAAATGCAGAGTTAGGACTCTGTGTTTAAGAAACATAGAGTTAAGGCTCTATGTTAAAATTAGAGACGCAGTGTTAGGACTCTGTGTTTAAAAAACGTAGAGTTAAGTCTCTATGTTAAAATTGGAAATGCAGAGTTAGGACTCTGTGTTTAAGAAACATAGAGTTAAGGCTCTATGTTAAAATTGGAAATGCAGAGTTAGGACTCTGTGTTTAAGAAACATAGAGTTAAGGCTCTATGTTAGGGTATGAGATTTGAATGCGGGTCTTCGCCTCTACGTTTCAATTCTAACCACGGGTCTTTGCCTCTGCGTCTGAATATTATGACACAGGGGTTTGACCTCTGCGTTCAAGTGATGATACAAGGGTTGGCCCTTGTATTTAAGGCTTGACACGTAGAATTTGTCCTTCGTGTTATAGCCCGGTTTTTGTGTTAGCAACCTATTTCTGTTACTAACTGCTATTTCTGATTTTGCAGTGTTCTTTTCGAATGTGCCACTTTTGCAAGAGCACTGCTTTGGGTATATTGGCGGCCCTGACACGAATGAAGTTTTTAACTTTTACGGTAGTATCCCATTGTGCACTTTCCCTGACTCAGAGAGAACGAACATGCTTAGGTTCCCACGATGCTCTACTCTCAGAGCTTTGATCACTGACTTGGACCTGGAGACTCCTGCCGGTCATGATCAATTCCCTAAACCGGCGTTCATATTTGGAGATCATATAGCAGTCGACGACAGCTTTATACATGCAGAAGATTCCAAGCTGCTACGGAGGGTTAACGACCGCTTCCTCTTTCTCCCAATATGAAGAGGATGTATTCACTCTCTTATTTTTTAAACGTGAGCTGTCGTTGGGGTTTGACTTTTGATACAGTCAAGGAGAAAGAAAACGTGTCGCTTGGATTTGGTCGACAAGCTCGCACACAAATTGGGGGACAACTCAAGGGTTTGAGGCCCGGCCTATTTGAGAAAAAGGGTCTTGCTCAAAAAGTGCCACTTCCAGCGAATATTTTTATTCGCCAGTTTATTACTGCTCTGGGCGAATTTTCTATGCAAGTCTTTCGTTCTCCTTGTTGGTTGTTCTCTGGAGAAGATGGTTGGTGGACCTGGATGGTGAACTTTCTTCTTGAGGTGCTTAAGGAACCGCTCGCTCAATTGGGTCTCACAATCCCAGTATTAGCTACTCGACGTAGGATTATGCAAAGTTATCCCAATTTCTTCACTATGTTAGAGAGATACAACCCGGACAGCTGTACATTCTTCACACCTGTAGGGGAGTTAGGTTTTTCTCTCTACGAGATGCAAGTGGTATCTAGGCTGCCATTCGGTCGGATGCCCTATGAAGAGTTCATCCCTACTACTGAAGATCTCTCTATTTTGAGAGCGGCACACCCAGAGGTTTTTACGACTTTCTGGGAGCTGATGTGCCACTTCCACATATGTGCTCATGTCATTGGGATGCACGGAGGGGGGTCTTATGCATACTGTATGGGCGGACTATCTCTTTCAAAACTTAGGTCAAAAAGATGAAGCCGTGACTCGACTGGCTGCTATTTCTCTTAAAGGCGTTAGGGCCCGCATTAATGCTTCTAACGCTGCTTACAAGACTGGGCACATGGAAGACAAGCTTGAGGCTGGTGTCAAATTCGATAGTTTTCACTATCAGGCCACAACTCCTATTTCTGACGTAGCTCTTCTTGCTGACTTCCTCATGATCTGGTTGAAGCGGTGTGTAGTACCGTCAAAGCCGGTCGAGGCGATATTAGCTGAGGTTGTATACCCAGCTATCTTATTAGCTCACGAGAGGCCTGTGAGCCTCCTCACTGCTATGGTAGGCTGCGCGTAGAGTGGCTTACGAATATTGACCTCCGAACTTGTCGGCATCCTGGGAATTAAGGCTAATGGGAGGAAAGCTAGGAAAACTCCCCCACTACGTGTACCAGTGTCGTATACGTACTTGGTGGCCTGGTTCGTGCTACATAGCCCTTTGTTGATGATGGGGGTATCTGAAGATGATGACGCCTATATTCCTTTTGTGCAGAGGTTAGAGTCGGCCACATGGACTAATACCTATATAGTCAGGGTTCGACTGCTCTTATCTCAGGAAGACGCTTACAGAATTTTCTGCTGCGCTCTTGATTTTGATGGAGCTGATGAAGAGAGTGCTAACTTTACCGACGTGCTTTTCAAGGGATCGTCCTCTCTAGAAGAAGGCACCTTCAGATGGCTGCTCATGATTAGGTTGGGCTACCTGGTCTATCGCTTGAAGGAGAAGTGCATTATTGAACTATACATGCCTTCTCGATTCGCCTGGGAGTTTGGATATGATCAGCTTTATGTTAGCAATCCTAACCCGGCATTGGCTCAAGTTAGGAATTTGTATGAAGGGGTTCGCGCGTGGTATTTCTTCTCTGCCGGAGGGACTCACACACACTTTACCTTACCCAATTCACCGCTTGGCTGTTCCACCGTTGTGGACTTCCGTAATTGGTTTAATGAGGCTTCTCGAATACGAAAATACGATATCTACACTTCATGCATAAATGAGATTCGGGAATTGTATCGATCGAGAAGCGGTTCCACCAAGACTCGTTTACCGAGTATAGAGGAGTATCTATCCTATGAATGAGAAGCAGTCAGAGCTGTCGAAGCCCCAAGGGAGTTGCCTACCATTGAACCTTTTGAAAAAGAGGTTCCTATGGGGACTGAAGAGGGATCATTAATTGCTGATCCTCCTGAAGAAAAGGTAACCGAGGAATTTCCTGAGGAAGCACCGGCCCTTAAACATCGTTCTTTGATATCAGGTAAAAAGGCCCTTACTGCGGTAGAGGAAGGCGTATATGATAGAAGAATTTGCAAGCGAAAGCCCATTGCAGCTAAGAACTCCAAGAGGGCCAAGTTAATGGGGGATGCCATGAAGTCTGCACCTGTCGCTCTCTTAAATGACAAAGAGGATGAAGTGCCTCGATCACTTCCTTCCATTCCTGAGGATGCGGGAGCCGAAGTGGCATTGCCCGTTAGGGGTTTAGAATCTTCTTCCCCCTCTCTAGTCCGAAATCAGGGTACAAATGCCGACCCTCCTTCAGAGGTTGTTCCTTCATCTACTCGTAATGTATATACAGGTTTGATCTACCCAATTTCTCCTGCCTCGCGCTCGAAAGCTTTGAGAGAGAGCATCACGTAGCTAGAGATGAAAATGCAGTTCACAATTGATGTCGTTAGCTTAGGGCGGGTCCTTTTTGAACGTTTTAGATCCCTCCTGACTGAAAGCTTAATGGATATCAAAAGTCATGGGAATACGTTCTAGAATGAGACCTGTAGAGAAGGTATTATGGTTCTAGAAATAGAATTAGAGATGCTTTCGATTCTTCAACGCGATGATTTAAATGAAGAAGTGGACCAGGCTCTTTCTGTGGCTAGAGCACAACGCCGTGAGATTCTTCAGAAGAGCATGTCTGAGAAAGAGTCTCGTATTGCCAGCCTGCATGAGGAGCATCTCTAAATACAAATAGACATGGGCAGCCTTGCTATGTGTATCCGGGATGCTGCAGCAGAACTTGCTCGCATAGGTATTGAGCTATTTCAGATGAATGCCCAACTGGCTGACGATATGGAAGTCATAAAAAGGTTAGCTGCTCACTGTGATGGGCTTTTCAAAGATTATTGCGATGAGATCGTTGCTGCCGATAAGATTCGATGAGAGATTACAGAAGTAGCACCTAATGAAGAGGAGCTCAGGAGCAAGATAACCGAAGAAGTCAAAAAGGCTCGTGAGGAGAACATATCAGCGTTAAAGTCTAAGCTCAAGTCATTTAGACTGATGGGTCCTTATGCTTCCTTTTAGCTGGGGAATAATTTTGTATTATCTTCATTCTAATTTTTGTCATTTTGTATCAAGTTATCAAAATTGAATGAAAATAATATCATTCTATCTTCCATGATATCTTTGTTTTTGAATTTCCATTTTAGGATAATGAACAATATTTCAAATGCCATAAGTATAGTGTTAACTTAGCATAAAATCAAAATTCTCTTTATTACCACTTAGAATAATTCCAAAAATTTTCAATCGTCAGAGGTGTAGTGTTAACATGACGACATACAAGACAGGAAAATTAAGCATTTATTCCTGAAATACACTCTAAATCGACAACCCCCAGTCTGACTTGACTGGAGTTTGAGGGAGAAAGAAGGGGGCTACATGACTTACGGGAAGTATCTCTTAAGGAACTTCCCGTTAATTGGTATCATGAGCCTGTCTCCTTTTTGATCAATGAGGCGATAAGCTCCATTCGAATAAACTGATTCTATTCCGAAGGGTCCTTCCCATTTGGGATTGATCTTCCTTTTGGTTTTGTGGGTCATTACCATGGGTCGTCTGTTGGCCAAAACTAAATCGTCTTTCTTGAAAATCCGTTCTTTAACCTTTTTGTTATAGGCTTTAGAAATTCAGGCTTGATACATCTCGATTTATTGTTAAGCTTGAAGTCGCTTATCGTCTAAGACTTCAAGTTCTTGAAGGTGTAGTTAATGTTTCTCTTCTTCTGTCATTCCAGTTGCGATAGCGACTCTTAGGGAGGGGATCTGAATTTCTAATGGTAGCACGACTTCGCAACCGTATACTAAAGAGAATGGTGTGGCTCTTGTAGGGGTCCTCATCGTTGTACTGTAGGCCCACAGACATTCTCCGAGTCTTTCGTCCTAATCACGTTGGCTCTTAGAAACAAACTTTTTGAGGAACTTCACGATGGTCTTGTTAAATGCCTCTGCAAGGCCGTTTGCCGACGGATAATATGCCGTAGAGGCAACACTTTGGATTCTAAATTTACCACAAAATCTCTGAAATCTAGGGCTAACGAATTGTGTCCCGTTGTCGTGAACTATCCGTCTCGGGACTCCAAAACGATAGATTACGTGATGTTTGATGAATTTAATCACATTCGAATTATTAACTTCTTTTAGCGGGACTGCCTCTGCCTATTTGGAGAAGTAATCGGTTACAGCCAAGATGAACCGGTATCCTTTAGAAGTCGGAGGCGAAATTAGTCCCACGACATCCATATCCCACATTTCAAATGGCCAAGACACAGATGTGGGATGTAAGTTACCTAGCGCCTGATGGATAAAGTCACTATAAATCTGACATGCGTGACAACGTTTAGAGTAGTCGACTACGTCTGAGAACATCTTTGGCCAATAATAGCCAATTCATCAGAGGCGATCTCCTAACTTAGCTCCGGGTTGATGAGCTCCGCACATTCCGTCATGGGCCTCCTTGAGAGCTTTCTTTGCTTCTTTTCGAGAAAGGCATTGAAGCAAAACTCCATCGTATGATTTACGATACAATATTTGGGAAACTGTGTCGTAATAGAATCGGAGGGCCTTTCATTTGATAGCGGCCGCTTCCTTAGGATTATCGGGCAAAATTCCGTACAGGAAGTAGTCGATATACGGGAATCACCAATCCCTAGATTTAAGCTCCATGGAGGTTGTGCAGACTTCTCCTGCTATTGTCTTGTCTGGACTTTCCTCTATAAGAATCTTAGAACAGTATAGCTCGCGTCCTGTGACTAGAATCATTGTTTCAGCCCCTGGTGGCAATGCTAGTGAAGTTGCCAATGAGGCTAAAGCGTCTGCATAAGTATTCTGAGCTCGTGGAATGTATTTAATAAAGAAATCTTCGAACTTCTTAGCTTACTTTAGTACGAGATCAGATCCTCATGACGCACTTCGTATTCCCCTCGGACTTGATTTACGATGAGCTGAGAGTCACCGTAAGCCTCAAGATGCTGAATATTAAGCTCTTCAGCAAATTGTATTCCTAATAGCAGAGCATTATACTCGGCTACATTGTTGGTGCAAGGCTCGATCAAGAAAAATCCCATTAGGATCACGTGACTGTTTGGAGAGATGAATACTACTCCTACTCCTGCTGTAATTGCTCCATGAGGATTTACTCTGGATGCACCGTCAAAGAATAATCTCCACACTTGCATAGCTTCTTGAGTGACGCAAGCTTCAGTGACTTCGTCGGGCAATTCTTCGTACAACTTTGACGTTCCTGGCACCGGGTGATCGGCTAAGAAATCTGCCAATGCTTGACCCTTGACCGCTTTTTGGAGCATAAATTGCATGTCATATTGTGACAAGAGGATGGCCCACTTTATGAGCCGACAATTTAGAGATGATGGTTTCGTCATCAGAACTCTCAAGGGATTTACCTTAGAAATGACATGAATTGTTTGTCCTACCAGGTAATGTCGCATCTTTTGGACTACGGATACTAAAATGAGACATTCTTTTTTGACTGGATTATACCGGTGTTCGGCTCCTATTATGGTCCTGTTTAAGTAGTAGATGGCTTGCTCTTGCCCTTGATCGTTATTCTGAGCTAATAAAGCTCCAAGAGAATGATCCATGGCTCTTACGTATAACAGGAATGGTTTTCCCGATATTGGGGCCACAAGAACCGACAGTTGGGTGAGATATCTCTTAATCTCCTCGAATGCTCTCTGGCATTCTCCATCCTAAACAAAGGACACTCCTTTCTTCATAAGCTTAGAGAAATGTTGGCAGTGCCCCGAGAGATTGGATATGAATCTCCGGATGTAGGCCAGTCTTCCTTGCAAACCTCTGAGTTCTTTGAGATTCATCAGAGGTGGCATGTCCTGGATAGCATAACTTTCTCTGGATCAAGAAAAATTCCCTTGGATATGACATGTCCTACAAAGCTTTAGGTCGGATTCATCTCCCATGTCGACCTGGATCACTTTATCTTTAGTAGGTGGTTCGTGCTGTTCGAAGCGCATATCCCATAAGATGTTAAGACGTTTGATCTAGGGATCATTGGTTGATTCGATTAACTCTTCATCACCCCCTGCATCTTCATCTGGATGACTAGTAGAAACCATGTTCACGGTTAGACTTTTAAAGAAAGGTCCGACACTGACATCGGATTCCCATGAGGATGTCCCGGGTGAATGGTCCTGACACAGATAATTACTGGTTTCATTTTTTGAGATAGAAGGAGTTGTGACCTAGCCCACACCTCTTCTAGTTTTTTGATAGTAATCCAGAGGTTTTCCTTTGGGGGTGAGAGATATTCGAATCGATGTTCGTCTTCCTTTCCCGAAGTTTAAACCCGGTTTTCATTAAAAGTATATCTCATCCGCTTCATTAGACGTATATAATTGGGTTCGTGGTAATGGAATTGAAGAACTCCATCATCTTTCTCTGAACTTCCTCGTTTGAGTTGTTCGGGTTTGACTTTACAAAAATAGATCGGCTTCTGCCCTTTCCTTTTGGACGGGACTTTGAAGAAAGCCTTATGTGCGTCTTCTACTTCTTCATCTGAAGTGAATGATGATTTAATCGGCAATGTGAGGGATGCCTCTGCACACATTGTGTGCCATGGGTCGGTACCTGTATTACGATCATTCTTTACTTGTTCATTTTTAGAAGACACACCAGACAAGTACGCCAAAATAAAATCTTCATTAATGTACCACTCGCCCTCACTCGGTACATTATTATTGTTCTCAACCTGACCCATTACATTTAGATTCAACTCCCATGGATAATCTTCTTCAGGATCTGGCTCGACATCGGCTTCATTACCACTGTCAACATCTTCTTTCTCCTGTGATTCTAAGTAGAAGACAAAATCTGTGTGGAGGTTTTCCACTCCTCTGGAGGGTTATTTTTTTGCAATCAGGGTTCGAACTTCTCCTCCATCATTGGCATACTTCATGACCTAATGTAGGTTGGACGGGACAATGTGGTTTGCATGTATCCATGGTCGTCCTAGCAATAGATTGTAGGAAGTGTCCGCGTCTATGATGTAACATGTTACCTCGGACTTGAGGTCTCCGATTTGGCACCTGATTTTGATCTTCCCCAGGGGTCGAGTGCTGTTAGCGTTGAACTCGAAGATGGTAGTCTAAGTGATGTTCAGCCGATGCATGAGAATTCCTAAGACCTGCATGACCCTGTAAAGCATAATGCTGAGTGCTGAGCCCGAGTCAACTTGAACACGACTGATTTCTGATGACCCGATGTATCCTGTGTAGTACAAAGGTCTATCATGTTTGTATTTCACTTGCATATCTTTCTGAGTGAATGATATGCATGGTAAACTTCTTGCTGCTTGTAGGCATTGCAGGCAAGGTTGATCTTCAAAAGCTTCAGGGATTGGAGGAACTTGTGTAATAAAACTCCCTGTATTCTTTAATGCTTCAATTAGAGCTTCCTTGGTGGTTTTGGACAACCTTAGGAGCTCATAGAGGGTAATCCTGGCCGGTATGTTGGCTAGTTGTGCCATGACATTGAATTGGAAGGGAGCGCTTGACTCTACAGGTTCTTGGAGAAGATTTTTGTTGAACCGGATCTCTTTTTGTTTTCCTTTATCAACTGACTTCTTCAGTACAGAACCCCCAGCGTTTTGGGACTGTTCTTCAGCTTCTTGAGCGTTTTGGTCGTAGTCTTTCAGGTAAATTTTTTCCTGACTGGATGCCAGGGTTGCCTCCTGGGTATGCTGCCAGGACAAACCTCTCCTCCTCTGAGTCAGTGAGAGGTTTGAGATGATCATCATTCTCATTAACAGAGGGGCTAATCATGTTGGATGACTTAGCCTTACCTCCCTTCCTTTTGGATAAGGTTTTCATCCATTGTTGATCTCCGACTAAGTCGGGATGGACCCACATAATCTCCCCTTTTGGGGTAGTGAGGGGTACTAACCCCCTGTCCTCCTGACTGTATAAGTCAGTGTTTTTCAGGCACATTTCTCCTTTACGAATGGGGACAACACCATCTATAGTCGCCACCGGAGGGAAGTCACCGAATTAGACCGCTATCATATTGGTGGATACGGTCTTTTGCTCGGGCTTCAAGGTGAGCACATTAACATTCACCAAATTTTGCAGGATGTCTTTGAAGACATAGCACTTTCTGGTAGGATGCCCTAGGAACCTTTGATATCGACAATAATTAGGGTCATCCACCTTTCCTGCTTTATCCGGCTTTCTGATTTTAGGAAGCTGTAGCTTGTTGTTCTTCCGAAGTAACTGGAACAAGGTGTCCACATGCTCTTCTTTAAACGAATACTGCTTGGGCGCTCTTTGTTGATTCGATGCTTTTCCTTGCTTAGCGGGTGGTGGTGCTCTTGTGTTGACGTCAGCCGTCAAAGTCTCCTTTCCCTTAGACCACGAAGCATTGTGCTGGTTGCATTGTTACTGCGGCTTAGGTTGTGTAACTTCTTCAGCTTTAACTCGAGCAACAATTTCTTCGGTTTGTTCTCCTTGCGAAAGCAATTGTCTTCAGGAGTGACGTTGCCGCTATCCCCATTTGAGCGAGGAGTTGGGTCTGTAAGTTGTGTCTGTAAGTTTTAACCAAAGTTGATTGAGTCATACCTGACGGGCATCGTAATGCCATGATACGGAATCTCTCCATATAAGTCTTGATAGATTCTCCCTTCTTTTGCTTGGTGGCGAGAAGAGTTGGGACTAAGACTTCTGTGTCATCCTCGAAGAACCTGGCTAAGAAAAGCCTTTCTAGATCTACTCATTTCTGAATAGATCCAGCAGGCAATTTCATGAACTACTCGAAAGCGACACCCTTGAGAGTGCCGATGAATAGTCGAGTTAAAATGGTATCGTTCGCTACCACGTCCCCAATCTGAGACTTGAAGTAGTAGATGTGCTGATTTGGAAATCCTGTACTATCGAACGGTTACAATGTTGGAGCCTTAAACTTTAGTGGGAATGGGGCTGTGTCCTACTCAGCAGGATAAGGCCGTACCACTCCTTCTTCGTGGAGTTCGCTTCTGTTAGAGATTGTGTTATGGCGAGCTTCTAGTTCATCTACCTTAGAGGACTGAGGGTGTAGCTCTCTTTCCATCTCCTTCTTATTTTCAGAAGAAGATTTTATGTTCTGAGTTTCGCGATCCAAATGCTCATGTGCTTTTTGTTTTCCTTTAGAGATTGTCCTCCGAGAGGACTCCGGTCTCTGACCTTTTTCAGCAAGGAGTTAGGCTAACATATCCTTCATTTGAAGAAGTGTCTCCTGTTGCACCTGGAGCATAACGTGGTGTTCGTCAACTCTTTTGGCTAACTCTTCGGGGTTTCCAGTCATGTAAACGGAAGCCTCTCGTGCCACGATGGAGCTTGAAGATTGAGATTCGGCAATTGCCAAATGTTCATCATCAGAAATAATCCCCTTGGCTAACCTTTGATAGTTAACCAAGTGGATAACTCCTGTCTGAGTCCGAGTGTGTTGATATACTCTTTTGAACTCGTCACAAATTTTCCGAACAGTCGGGGAATGACTTCTTTGCGACTCATCAGAATCAGGATGTGAGGCTTTTGCTCTGCCGATCACGTTGATAGTGACCTTGGGATATTCAATTTTAGAGACCTTCTTTTTGTGGTGGCGTTGTCCTTTGGAAGGTCTAACAACATTTGTCAGTCTATCGAATACGGATTGCCGAGGTTTAGATGTACAGCAGTGGTATTCCGAAAGAACTGCAGAAATAAGCCGCTCACATTGGCAGGCATGAGCTGCCTGTTGTGTAGGTCTTCTTCTTGACAGCAATTCATGCAAATCAGAGACTTGGGAAGAGTCTCGTGAGGTTGAAGATGGAACCCCTTGCCCCTGAGTGAGTAGAACTGATTTTTGCTGGGCATGAATTTTGAATCCATGCCGACTCTTTTGAACTCGGCAGACCATGTCGTGTTCTTGAGAAGAAACGCGAGGGTCACATTTTGGTTTACAAACATTAGGCCGAGGCCTGTGTTTGGCCGATGAAACATACCCTTGAGGGTCGTGTTGTGTTTGGACGCATCCTTGAAGTGTGCGTCTGTTGGATAAAGCGGACCCCTGAGGGTCATGTTTGGCTTGAACGCACGCTTGTGGTGTGTGTTTGATTGATGAAACAGACCCTTGAGGGTCTTGTTTTGGTTGAACACACGCCTGTGGTGTGTGTTTGGTTGGTTGAACGTGCCTTTGGGGGTCACATTTTGCTTTTGAGACGCACCCCTGAGGTGTGCGTCCGGATTGAACAACGTAGCCTTGAGGGTCGCATTTAAGTTGCATTTCACGAGGCTCATAATCGAACTCATTACCACGAAGTGTGCATTCTGGAGCAGAAACGTAAGGTTCGGGCAGAGGCTTAAAAATGCAATCTTCGCGTTGGGTAAGAGATTGGCTGTTCCACAAGTGCGCTCGTCGTATGGATCTTTTCCTTCGTCGAATGACGTTTTTCTTAGCTTGCTTCAATGCCTTAGCTGCAACGTCGTCGGTGTTGATTGGATTTTCCTCCATCATAGGCCTCTTATGACCTATGACATGTCGTGTTGATGCGGGTGTGGAGTCTTTAACTCGTTGAACGAGTTTGGAATCTTAGCCAAAGGAGAGGACCTTCTTTGGCATCTCAGCAGTAGTTAAGATCTCTTTGGAGATCTTGCGGGTGTCACACCTAGCCTTAGGGCTAAGCGATCCAAAGGAGAGGGCCTCCTCGTACTTGGCTTGGTTGAACTCTACAATGAGAGTTTTGACGGTTGTTCTAGTGAGGTGGACGTCGGATTGCGCCACCACTTCCTCGTCAGAGAAGCTTTTCTCCAGAGAAGTCGCCATCTTTTGTTTGTAGAAAATTTATAGTAAAAGAAATAAAAGAAAATTTTGGTTTAGAATCTCTCAATCTCAATTACAATTGGATTTTGATTACAAAAGAGAGGAGAATGAATTTGAATTCTCCCCTTTGTTTAATACTGAGTTCTTCACGGTAGCGATGGAGTGCCTCCTTCAAATGCTTGCGTTGAATTTGCTCTCTGTTGACGATCCGACCGTCTTGTCTCACGGGAACAATTAACTTGTAAGGAAAGTTTGATTTAGAACTCTTAACGAGTTTAAAAACTCAGAACGAGTTGAAAAAAACTCTAAAAAAAGTTGTTGAAAAACCGAATAATTGATTAAGAAACCAAATGGATTTGCTGTTGATGAAGTTGAAACAGTAAATCTTTCTCCAAGATCCTTCCTTAGCTATTGATGAACATTCCACGATAATCTGATCTCGAAAAATCCAACCTTCTGCCGAAAAATTCCCCAAAAAACCCCCTTACTCAGTTGAGTAATGCGGTTATTTATAGGGGGATAAGGGGTGTAACCAACCCCTAAATCCGCTCCTAAGTGGGCGAAAATCCCTCAAAACATGGGATAAACGGTTTTAAGGCCGTTTAGCTTGTGTTTGAACAAGTCAAACACCTACATTGTCGTTCTGGAATTCAACTCTGCGCCTGAGACTTGAGACGCAGAGTTGGGTATCTGCTATAGATTGGAAACGCACAGGCCGCTCGCGTTCTGAGCCTTAACTCTGCGTCTTAGATTTTAGACGTAGAGTTGATTGTTCGTTGGAAATTGAAGACGCACGGGCTGTTTATATTCTGAGTCTTAACTCTGCGTTTTGGATTTGAAATGCAGAGTTGAGTGTCTGCTGAAGAACGCACAGACCGCTTGTGTTTTGAGTTGAGAAGCGCAAAGGTAAACTCTGCATTTTAGAAGTGGTTGTTGACTTGCAACCTCTTCTATTACAGTGTTGCGAAGGCTATTGCGGGGTGTGAAAGTCGTCAGATTGTAACTCTCACTATTGATTGTGAAGACCACTGAATAGAGTTTTCATCAGTTGTTGGAGGTGTCGTTGAATTGTAACTCTTCTCGATCTATATGAAAAGTTATCTATTTGCAGTTTTTTCATAAGAGCCATCTAATTGTAACCTGATGGGTATCAGCTATCTATTGTAATTTTTAGACAGCCTACACTTGCATAACCTGGGTCATTTTGTACTTAGTTTGTACTCAATTTTGAGCTTGTTTGTGGTCAGTTTATATTATGATTTGTACTCAGTTTGTACTTAATTTGATCTTTCGTTTGATATCTAGAAATGAAAAATGTATGCACGCTTTTGTACTAAATTTTGAGCTTGTTTGTGGTCAGTTTGAACTCAATTTTGTGCTAGTTTGTACTTAATTATGAGCTTGTTTGTGGTCCGTTTGTCCTTAATTTTGAGCTTGTTTGTGGTCATTTTGTACACCATTATGATTTGTGCTCAGTTTTTAGTGTGTGTCTGCTAAGCTTTCCTTATAGCTGGTCTGGATAATTTTTATCTTAGCACACATATTAATGCACATTTTCTGTTCTCTAAGGGCATGTTTGGTTGGCCCAAAACAGCCTAAGAAATGGGGTTTTTGGGAAACGAGGGGTCACCACATTGGATTAAGGAGTTGAAGCGTTTCTTTTCCCCGTGTTTGATTCGTTCTTTTCCAGCATGTTAGTTCTAGTTTTAGCCATGTTAGTTCTAGTTTTAGCCATGTTAGATCTACCATGAGCCATGTTAGTTCTAGTTGGCATCACGTTAGCCCTACCACGGTAAATGTTAGTTCTAATTTGTGTCATGTTAGTTCTACCAGTTGCTTTGTTAGTTCTAGTTGGCGTTGTGTTAATTTTAGTTTATAACATGTTAGTTTTAATTTGTGTCATGTTAGTTCTACCAGTTGTTATGTTAGTTCTAGTTGGCGTCGTGTTAATTCTAGTTTATAACATATTAGTTCTAATATATTTCATGATTGTTCTATCATCCCTCATGCATAATCCTGAACATTACGAGCTATTATTGGCAGCACTCACTCTATGGTAGTTCATGTTAGTTCTAATTTGTTTCATGATAGTTCTAATATATTTCATAATTGTTCTATCATCCCTCATGAATAATCCCTCTATGTTAGTTCTACCTCTAGTTAGAGTTAGATCTAGTATAAGTAGTGGTTATATTGCCTATGTTAGTTCTAGCTGAGTGATTGTTAGTTCTAGGGGCTCCCGTATTAGTTCTAGTTGTTATCGTGTTAGTTCTACCTCCAGTCAATTCGAAGCTTGGAGTTGCTATTGTATGTGAAATCAGAGTAATGTGCTCAGTTTGTAGTGTGTGTCTACTAAGATTTCATTCCTTATAGCTAGTCTGGGTAATTTTTATCTTAGCACACATATTAACTGTGATGCCCCAGGGTTCACATAAGACTGTTGTCCAAGGTGAAACCCGAATTGTCAAACATGTCATGCACTCACACAGTGTATTAACACATTTCACCAATCATAGTAATATCCTCTAGTGGAATCAATAAAAAGTGAAGGTACAAAACAAGCAAAATGAGGAAGTAAAAACAATAGACATGATATAGAAAAAGAGATCCCATAAATAAAAGAATCATGTCTCAACTGAAGTACATCTGATATCTGAAATAATAAAATGTCTCAACATGAATCAACTAAATCTCATACTAAGGCAATAAAGTGAATACAACTCTAAAATCTGAACAATAAACGTAACTATACAGTGGAGCTTCAGCTACTAAGAGTGTGCAACGACGACTCTGCTAGAACTCCATCATCCTGTGGTTCTCTGAAACTCTGAGCTTCCTGAAAGAGATAATTTAAACAAAAATAATAATAATAAGAGCGTCAGAGCGCTACAGCAAGATGACCTCCATCCGCCCCCAGGGGAAGGGATGCTAGATTAAGTGGAGGCTCTACCTATTAAGCATAGTCTATATAAAATTATTTTGCCCATATCTAATGGAATTAATATTTAGACACCTACAAACGAGACGTAGTACGTCGAGCGAAATAATCCAAACAAGGAAACCCTCATGTATATACCATATATCTCAAGTTATATATACCTAAACATTAACACCAAACTAAAGATAAACAATCTAAAGAAACCAATAATTAGAAACCCACAACACGAGACTGGTACGTCGAGCGAAATAATCCAAATAAGAAAACCCTCATGTATATACTATATGTCTCAAGTTGTGAATCGCTAATCATTAATCCTAACTAAGAAGTAAAAGAGAAGCAATACATGAAAGTAGACTACAACTCCAAACCTCAAACATGATGAGCAAATGTTACAATTCGGACTACCCTCGGGTAGTGGCGCAGTCATAAGAAAAATATCATCCAAAATAAACATATCCATAGATCATGCCATGTATGCCAAAAGTATCTAAATTATACCCTACTCTCGGGTAATCTAATATGGGAGCAAAACTACATTTGTATATCTATGTATATCTCTACATAAAATAACGATACTCTTGTAAGGTATAACACACTACCATATGGAAATAACATCCTTACTCAATCATTTTGCGACGATAGGTATATCTCCCTATTCCAGATGATGTATCCAGATGATCGTACAGCGGAGCATAGGCATATCAACCTAATCCGGAAAAGCCCGATCATCTTTGAGTATTGGTACAGCCGCGGTCTCATTGCTGAAAAACGCCCAATACTCCTGGTGTGGTATAGCAGCGGTCTCATTGCGGGAAAACGTCCATCACTGAGCATCCACAACTAATGAATTATACATTATCATGTGTTATACCAACACTATAAACTCTAAACATGTGATACGACTCAAACAAAATGTGTATTCAACACCCGCACACGTATCTCGACGTGCGGATCTACAACTCATATTCACGACTACCTCGTGTGTAAAATAATCAACAAGCAGTATATTACAATGCATGTATATCTTTTATTTCAAGGTAATCGGACAACATTTGTCATAATGCCCTTTGGGATACTCATATGTATGCTACGACACTATACGTGTATACTCAAGGCTGTACGTATATCATCATGCCGCTCACACCTCGTGATCGCATCCAAAATGCAAGCAAATAATACTCAGAAAACTCAAAAGAGGTAGACCGGTCGACTGAACCAGGAATGTACACAAACAGAAATTTGCCGGTCGATCGTCCTTAGGGCGCCGGTCGACCGGCCAGAGAAAAAAATATGCTTTCTCAAGTTTTCAGGTTTTGTTGATTTACGATTTCATAACTTGTTCAAAAACAAAACTTTCTTATCACAAAACATATAACAACACTTAAGATTTGATAATTACTTACAAAAATTATCTTGAACATGATTTAAACTCTTGGGTTACTCTAATTAGAGTTTAACAGCCTAATTAACAAAATTCCTCGATCAGAACATGATTTTTTAACATGTTTAACATATGCTTGCTTGTAAAAACTCATAGATTAGATATAATTTGATTTAAATTCGTTCATATTTCTTATGTTTCACAAACCTAGGTTTTAAGCATCTCTAATCAACATGTAATCTCAATTAAACATCAAATTAGGGTTCAAACATAATTAGACCATGATTAACAAGTTAAAAATGAAATTTTAAACAACCCTAATAATCATGATCATGTTACTAACATAAACAAAAAGAAAACAAAATAGATCTAACATTGGTTTAAGATTTAACATCAAAAATCTCATCTTTTTCACATCGGCCTAGGCTTAAACATGTAAAACATTGATTTAAACATCTTAAATCATTTATTAACTAAGGGTGTAGGTTTGGATGAAGATGATCTTACCTTCAAATCATGTGCAAGCCTCTAAAACAAATAGCAAGCAATCCACAAGTGCAAAACAACCTGTTCTCCCTTGTCACACGTTGATGATCTCGCTCTCGTGTGGGTACTGTGGTTCACAAAGTTCTCAAAATTCATAAGAAAAAGATCTAGGGTTTTTGAGGGGAGAGGGTAGCTGCTAGGGTTCAGAGATGTGATAAAAAAAGAAATTTTCATAAAAAAACATAGATATTTATAAAGGCAAACCCAAAACAAACACGTTTGACCTGAACCAGGAAACCTAGTCTGACTGGGAAAATTACCTTTGGTATTTTGGCTTTAACTTTCTCATCTGACCTTAGAATGGGGTAATTTAAGATTTATTAGAAATATGTTAAAGAGACCTACAATTTTGGTCTTTTGAGTTTTTTTAGATTCTATCTAAATCATTGTATAAAATATAAAAACTCTTAACTAGTTATTTTTTCCCAGATTTCTCTTCGTGCATGTTTTGTGCATTTGTACTCATATATTCATAAATATACATTGAATTGATCTCAAATAAATTCTTATCATACTCAAACATAAAAATATATTATTTTTCAACATATAATATATTTATCATTGTTCGCGGGAAAAATCGTGTCTTTCTTCATTGATGTCATTGCACTCTTGATAACAGTTTATCGGTTACAAAAGATCCGGTCTTTTTATAAGATCCGGTTTACAATGAAAATCAAAATACGAAAAAAAGAAAGATTACAACTTTTATCCTTGTTTGTCGAACGAATCGCGAGCTCCTGTTTTGCGGTCACTCGCTTTGTGTGGGTTCTTTACCTGCGCCGGGGTTATTTGCCGTGGACCACCGCGTGATCTCGATCCGGTCGGATCTACACGATATAACAGGTATTATTCCACCAAGGGAATAATAGCCGGGAGGGATTGTTTCACCAAGGAAACAACCGCTCGATGCTCGGGATCTAAGAACCAAGCTTAGATCCGGAGTGTGATCGTGTAGATCTGAAGATCCGATCCTCTCGAACACCTGCCTTATTTGGCGTTGACGATCGCTGAGCAACGGATCTGGAAATCCAAGTCTCCAAAGCCTTCAAAGTTTGAATCTTGTTTAGATCTGAGTCTTCAATCCAGCAGGGCTTCGCCTCCTCCAGAATCCAACCTCCGAACTAAATGAGCACAAGGCCTATTTATAGGCGCTCGAAACTGTGCCCCGTGCACAGAACAGTGCCTAGCCACCTGTGGGTGGCTCGGCTCTTGGCCGAGCCACCCACAGGTGGCTCGGCTTTGGCCGAGCCCCCTTAGGTGTTCCGTCGTTTCGTCCGTCGTTCGGGTTTTCCGGTGTTTCCGGTTCTCCGTTGTTCGGATTTGGACTTTGATTCGGTTGTGTGGTTGACTTGTTCGGATTCGATTCGTTTTGATCCGATTCCTGATTTGGCAGTAAACCCACTTCTGAGTTCGAGTCCGAAACCGATCTTGATTCGATCGTGATTCATCCGAGTTCGCTCTTGTTTAGATGACTCGGTGATTCCCCGAAACGTTGGTTTGATTCCGCGTGCGAGTGGATGCGTTCCAATGCTTGGGTGCGATTTGTTGGCTTTGTCGCCTCGTTAACCTGCTCCGTTGTGTATGGCTTGGCTTCGGCGTTGGCGGGATAACGGTCGTGCTTGGATACGTCGCTCGATGGTCCGTTTGTTGAATTGGCGTCGTCGAGCTGTATTGTGGGACCTATAGGCAATTTTATACGCCTACAGATACCCCCTCCAAAGTATTTCAGTCTCGTTCTTTTATAGAAGAGCCTGGAATACTTTGGATGTGATTGTCCCAACCTTCAGTCGGTGTAGCGGGACTTTGGAATGGCTTCTGTTCTGGATTCCTTCGATTCCTTCAGGTTATTCAGTGCTTTGTAGAATGCCTGTGAGGATTCCGGTGCTGCATTTATTGTCTACCGTTGTTGGAATTTTGAACCTGAAACCGATTCTTGATTTCTTGATTTTTTTTTTTTTAGCTCGAGTTGGTTGCTTCAACATAGAACTGATCATCAATTGACGGCGTCGTCCGGCGTTTGAGCTTCATTGCGACGCGTTGTCCGGCGTCCAGGCTTCATTGTAATGCGCTGCTCGACGTTTGACACAGTTTATACTCGTACGTCTGCTGGAGTATACACAGTTTAAGCTCTTAAGGTATTGGAGCGTGGCAGATACTTGAGTCACGAGACCAATTTGTAAAATTGGTGCGTCAATGACTCGTACTTATAGAATTTTTGGCAAATTCCCAGCCATCAACGGGTTTGATTAGCCTTTACCGACTACCGTTTGAGTCGGGCTAGCATGCGGATTGTTTAAATCCGTTCCGCATGTGACGTTGTGCTAAAAGAGTTAACCCTTTTAGTGCTACGATATTGAATACGTAGACTTCGTCTTTCTCCTGTGAAAAGACTAAACAGCAACGTGTATTAGACGTCGACTTTAGGATTTTTGGCAAATCCTCAGCCTTCAACGGATTTGACATGCTCTTACCGATTACCGTTTGAATCGGGCTTACATGCGGATTGTTTAAATCCGTTCCGCATGTGACGTTGTGCTAAAGGAATGAACTCCTTTAGACTTTGTGCTATGATGTTGAATACATAGACTTTACCATTTGTTACGGGAATAGGCTACCCGGCAACGCGTGTGAGGCGTTGACTTTAGGGTTTTTGGCTAACCCCCAGCCTTAAACGGATTTGATTAGCCTTTACCGACTACCATTTGAGTCGGGCTAGCATGCAGATTATTTAAATCTGTTCGCATGTAACGTTGCGCTAAAGGAATGAACTCCCTTAGACTTTGTGCTACGACTTCGAATACGTAGACTTCGCCATTGTTGTGGGAATAGGCTACCCAGCAACGTGTATTAGACGTTGGCTTATCCCTACTTAGGCTTCGGGATAAAATTCCCCAGGTTTAGACCCTGGTGTCTTTTTCAATCGGCGAAAGACTAAACCGGCGACACGTGTTAGGCGTCGGCATATCCTTTCTTAGGATTCAGGATGAAATTCCCCATGCGTGTAAGGCATGGATTTCGGTGTTATTAATAACAACCTGCCACAATATTGAATATGTGGGCGAGTGTTCTTTTTAACGGTTAAGAACTAACCGGCAGCGCGTGTTAGGCGCGGACTTATCCTTGCTTAGGTTTCAGGATAAAATACCCCAGAATTGAACTCTGGTGTCTTTTTCAATCGGAAAAAGACTAAACCGACAGCGCGTGTTAGGCGCAGACTTATCCCTGCTTAGGTTTCGGGATAAAATACCAATGACGAATCCAAAATTCTTGGAAAAGGATTGGTGTGGGAAGGAAGAATTTTATATTCTATTCCCAGAACAGGGAAAGGAGACTTGAGGTGGGATCTCCACCTCTAGAATCCGGAAAGGTGAAACTAAGAGTGGGATCTCCACCCTGAGAATCGGAGAGATTCGGATAACCCTAACTGTCGGAAGGTTTGATTACCGAACTAAAGATGAATTTCTCGTTTATCGAGAGTGAATCGTGGTTTTGGCCCTAACTGTAGGAAGGTTTGACCAAGCGCGAGTTTGAGATGACCTTAACTGTAGGAAGGTTTGATCGCTCGATTTGAAAGTGGACCTCTCGTTCATTGGAAGAATCGAGAGGGGATTTTTGTCGTGGTCCTAACTGTAGGAAGGTTTGACCAAGTGGGGGTTTAAGACGATCCTAACTGTAGGAAGGTTTGATCGCTCAATTTGAAAGTGGACCTCTCGTTCATTGAAGGAATCGAGAGGGGATTTTGAACGTGGTCCTAACTGTAGGAAGGTTTGACCAAGTGGGGGATTTGAGACGATCCTAACTGTAGGAAGGTTTGATCGCTCGATTTGTGGGTGGACCTCTCGTTCATTGAAGGAATCGAGAGGGGATTTTGAACGTGGTCCTAACTGTAGGAAGGTTTGACCAAGTGGGGGATTTGAGACGATCCTAACTGTAGGAAGGTTTGATCGCTCGATTTGTGGGCCTCTCGTTCATTGAAGGAATCAAGAGGGGATTTTGGTTTTGGTCCTAACTGTAGGAAGGTTTGACCAAGCGAAAAAGTTAGAGTAAGAGTATAAATCATTGTAGGAATGTTGATTCGTACAAATCACTCAATGGGGGTTCCTGATGTTAAGTGATAAAGACTTAACAAAAAGGGGGCTTTGACAATTTGTCAATTAGAGTTTTGTGAGGGAAAATTGATCCAATAAAGTGATCGAATTTCATCTCAGCAAAAGAGTGTTCGGAAATTAGGAGTTTAGTGTTTATCACTTTATTCATCATGACCGGGTTATCCCTAAGAATATTACATTTAACATTCTTCCGGGAACTTCCAGTTACATGAATTATCCACCCCCAACTTTCTTTGCAAGACTGGATGTATCATTGTATCAGCTGCACGATCGGGTTATCCTTAAGAGTACCACGCGCGGCACTCTCTAGGAACTTCCCGTGGAAGAAAGGAAATAGTTTAGACTCTTATACCTATTGGAGTATTAGGGAGCAGTTTATACTCTTATACCGGTCGGAGTTTTGGGATACAGTTTATACTCGTGCACCCACTGGAGTCTCGCCATTCTTGACTGGCTTACTCCAGCGTTATGACGCCGGCTTCAACCAAGGTTTGGATGCTATTCTTGAGTGTAAAGCAGGCCTTGGTGGGATGAAGGATCCTCCTGTGGTATGCGCAATACTTCGGATCCGCAGTGTTGTCAGCTTCCTCCTGATTCGTGATCGGTGGGAGCTTGATCTTGTTATTTTTAAGGAGTGATTCGAAGATGGCTGGAACATCTTCGTCTTTGAAGGAGTACTCCTTTTGAGGCCTCTGATCCGAAGTCTTCTGCTGTCTCCGGGACTGCTGTTGTGACGTTTGATTGGCATCAACAGCTGCTGCAGGTGTCTTGCCATTACCACGGGAGGCGAAGTTCGAGTTTGGAGGATTCGTCGTCGATTGACCCCTCTCGGCCTTCTTCCTTCGGAGGAAGCGTTCGGCTTGTTCCCCTCGGACCTTCAGGTCTTTCCAAGTATTGGATGGTGCTGTCCCTATTGCTTCCAACACATCCAACGCGAGGTTGTTGTGGCAAGTTTGGAGGATGAACTCCTCAGTGATCGGGTCCCGGCAATTTAACGCTTTGTTCCGGAACCTTTTGACGAAAGTTTCGACTAACTCCCCGTCCTTTTGTTTCTCGTCGAGCAACGTTCCGATGGATATCTCGGTGTCGTCGTCGAAGAAGTTAGCGAGGAATTTTGTCTCCATGTCGTCCCAGCTATGCACGCTACCTGGCTTGAGGCGGCGGTACCAATCGAAGGCGGCTCTACGAAGAGTGCCAACGAATGACCGCACCATCAGAGGCTCATTGCCGGAGATAACACCCAGGTGGGATTTGAAATAAATCAAATGCTGAGTGGGGGAACCTTTCCCATCGAACGGCGTGAAGTTGATTAGACTAAACTTCGCCGGATAGGGGATTGAATCCCACTCCCTTGGGTATGGACAAGGAATGCCCGTTTTCTTCACCTCTTGAGCTGACATCAAGGTATTGATTTTGCTCTCGAGGCTTTTGATCTTCAAGTTTTTATCTGTATCTTCGTTGGCATCCTTATTACCACCCCCTGCGTTGATGGGAGGGTCATCGGCATTGCGAGTTTCATCCGTATCCGTATGTTCAACTTCTTGAACAACCTGATTACGGTGGCTTGGTTCGCCTTGCTGGTTCCTCAGTGCCTGGATTTGCTGCTCATGCATCTCCCTCATGGTCTGCATGGCCATCTGCATCTCGAGCCTGAAGGTCTCCTGTTGTTTGGCCATGGCTTCTTCAAGCATCTTGGTCACTTGTTCCGCGCTTATCATGAATGACTCGCAGGGTTCTCCTTTGCTGGATACGGTGTTATCAGACGCAACTGCAGAGCATGCATCCGATTCCTCATCTTCTGAAGGTGGTCTTATCTGAACCCTACCATACGTCCTTCGTGAGATGGCTCTGGACTGCAAACGGGTTAGACGCCGGGATGCTCCCAGAATTGATTCGAGATCATCCCGTGTCAACGTCCTTTTGCTGGTCACGTTAGCGGTGACCTTTGGAAATTCTCCATCTTCAACCACCGCTCTCCTTCGTCGGGAACGCGTAGGCCTTGGCTTTGGTGTCTTAGTGCTGAGTCTTTCGAACACCAAAACCCTTTCGGGGACCGTCTTAGTGCAATTACACTGAGACAATACCGCCCGAATGAGTTTGGAACAGGGGCACTGAGTCTCGAGCCTACGAGGGCTTCTCTTTCTTGTCTTGCTCGTACCCCCAGCACGATAGTACAACTCGTCAATTTGATCGGAGTAACCTATCGTGTGTTGGCACGATTTCTCAGGTATAACGTTATCATCATCGGATGACAACGTTTCCTTCTGAGGATGAATCACCTTCTTTGGGCTTTCAAAGGTCACGCGTCTTGAAACGCGCCTTTGTGGGCGTGAATTCTCAACGGGCTCCCAAACTTCGATACGCAAGGTAGTGCGCTTGGGTGCCGTGAACTCCTTGTCATGTTGAGGGTTGTGACGACCCCCAGCATGTTGAGTCGTTCGGGGCTCTCTCATCGGGCCCAAACGATCTTGAATTGGAGCTTTGCCTCTTTTATCGGGGATTGGACCGAGGCGTTCCAAGATTGACCTCCTTCTTCGGGATGGTCCTGTGTGATTTCCCGGCGATTTTGTTTGGTTCGCCGGAGGTTGAACCTGCTTCGAAGGTTGTATTGATTGTTCCTTAGCCTGAGTTGCTGTTTCAGACTTCGGCTTCCATATTTGGTGGGTTAGGGGCGGTTTCTTTGCCACCTCCTTTTGCAGCCTTCTACGGGCTTCTTCGATTTGAGCCCGTGCTTGCGCTGATAGTGCGCGGCGCTTGCGAATGCGCTCCTCCAGCGTTGATCGGTTCCGTTTGACGCGGACCCATTCTGTTGTCGACGGCTTGGAAGAGGCGCCATTCATCTGCTGTTGAGGCTGTTTGCCTCTTTTGCTCTTCAAATCCGCCTTGTAACGGACTCCGTCCACGGATTCCATCGCCTTTGCGAATTGTTTCGCCAGCCGTTGACGTTGCCTTTGGCGGGCTCTCTTCGAGAGAGTCATCACGCCTTCTACGGCAGAAGAGTTGGCCAGAGCAGATCTGACCTGGTTGGAGGTTGGTGGAGCTTCACCCAATGCAACTTCGGCATCAATTGGGGTGAGATCTTCATTGGTATTCTCAACTTCTTCATACCAACGGATCTTTCTCCTGGAGGGGGACTTTGAAGACTTGGACTTGCGGGGGGAGGTTGATCCGGACGAGGACACGTACTCCTCGAACTTTTGCTGGTCGAACTCGTACTCGACCTCCTCCATGACCGGGATCGGGATCCGCGGCTGCGACGCAACGATCTCGTCGGCGAGATCGGTGGCTCCCACTGTGGTCGCCAGATTGTTCGTGGGAAAAATCGTGTCTTTCTTCATTGATGTCATTGCACTCTTAATAACAGTTTATCGGTTACAAAAGATCCGGTCTTTTTATAAGATCCGGTTTACAATGAAAATCAAAATACGAAAAAAAAGAAAGATTACAACTTTTATCCTTGTTTGTCGAACGAATCGCGAGCTCCTGTTTTGCGGTCACTCGCTTTGTGTGGGTTCTTTGCCTGCGCCGGGGTTATTTGCCGTGGACCACCGCGTGATCTCGATCCGGTCGGATCTACACGATATAACAGGTATTATTCCACCAAGGGAATAATAGCCGAGAGGGATTGTTTCACCAAGGAAACAACCGCTCGATGCTCGGGATCTAAGAACCAAGCTTAGATCCGGAGTGTGATCGTGTAGATCTGAAGATCCGATCCTCTCGAACACCTGCCTTATTTGGCGTTGACGATCACTGAGCAACGGATCTGGAAATCCAAGTCTTCAAAGCCTTCAAAGTTTGAATCTTGTTTAGATCTGAGTCTTCAATCCAGCAGGGCTTCGCCTCCTCCAGAATCCAACCTCCGAACTAAATGAGCACAAGGCCTATTTATAGGCGCTCGAAACTGTGCCCCGTGCACAGAACAGTGCCTAGCCACCTGTGGGTGGCTCGGCTTTGGCCGAGCCCCCTTAGGTGTTCCGTCGTTTCGTCCGTCGTTCGGGTTTTCCGGTGTTTCCGGTTCTCTATTGTTCGGATTTGGACTTTGATTCGATTGTGTGGTTGACTTGTTCGGATTCGATTCGTTTTGATCCGATTCCTGATTTGGCAGTAAACCCACTTCTGAGTTCGAGTCCGAAACCGATCTTGATTCGATCGTGATTCATCCGAGTTCGCTCTTGTTTAGATGACTCGGTGATTCCCCGAAATGTTGGTTTGATTCCGCGTGCGAGTGGATGCGTTCCAATGCTTGGGTGCGATTTGTTGGCTTTGTCGCCTCGTTAACCTGCTCCGTTGCGTATGGCTTGGCTTCGGCGTTGGCGGGATAACGATCGTGCTTGGATACGTCGCTCGATGGTCCGTTTGTTGAATTGGCGTCGTCGAGCTGTATTATGGGACCTATAGGCAATTTTATACGCCTACAATCATTATTTATCATGAAAATTTTCAAATTTACGGGGTTTTACATTAATGTACATTTTCTGATCTCTAAGGGCATGTTTGGTTGTCCCGAAACAACCTGAGAAACAAGGTTTTTAGGAAACGAGGGTTTTAGCATGTTAGTTCTAGTTTTAGCCATGTTAGTTCTAGTTTTATCCTTGTTAGTTCTACCATGGCTACCTGTTGCTATGTTAGTTCTAGTTAGCGTCGTGTTAATTCTAGTTTATAACATGTTAGTTCTAATTTGTGTCATGTTAGTTCTAATGTATTTCATGATTGTTCTATCATCCCTCATGCATAATACCTCTATGTTAGTTCTACCTCCAGCTAATGTTAGATCTAGTATAATATTGGTTATATTGCCTATGTTAGTTCTAGCTGAGTGATTGTTAGTTCTAGCGGCTTCCGTGTTAGTTCTACATATTCTCGTGTTAGTTCTACCTCTTGTCAATTCGAGAGCTTGGAGTTGATATTGGTTGATGAATTTGCAACATCATAAGAAATACACAAGCATCTGTGGCAGGCATATATAACAAGTAAGAAGTAAAACGAAAAGAGAAGTTCTAGAAGACATAAGACCTGCTGATAATCACATTTTTATTACAATTTTTACCCTAATTACCTATTTTATATGAATAAATATACCACTAATAATTGTTTTTATCTTTTAATTGCAGGTTAATGAAGAATAAATCTCAAACTCCCATCTCTCAACAAAAACCATTGATTAAATAAAAAATGAAGCAAAGAAGCCCATTGGAAAATCAATTTCTAAATTATCCAAAAGCCCAAGCTAAGAAGAAGAATTAAAGCCCAAGAAATACCAAAGCCCAAAGCCAAAACTGATACGAGTGTATCTTCTCTTTAGAACTTAGCGATCCTCATGGGAGGTTGAGGATAGATGATTCTTATAAAAACATGAGAATAGAGGGGTCAAACAGTATAAGAGAACGCATGTTGGAGCGAGGAACGAGGCAGAGAATTGAAGAGTCAAAGTATCCAGATTTTAGCCTGTGAGTCGACTCATACATGTACATGAGTCGACTCATCAGGTTGAGTCGACTCATGACTGTCATGAGTTGACTCATGAAACCAAGCCTAGTTCGCAGTTCGTCTCTGACCAGTCGACTCATCAGTTATGAGTCGACTCATATGAGGTCATGAGTCGACTCATATGAGGTCATGAGTCGACTCATCTCAGTTATGAGTCGACTCATTGCTGGTTTTCGTATTTGTCTAGTTTTGGACGAGTCGACTCATCTCAGTCATGAGTCAACTCATCGGAGTTTTCCAGATTCGTTAAGGACTCTTTTTACGCGTTTTCTTGTTTGGGTTGGTTTTGGTTATTTACCACTTTGCCACCCTCGTTTGTACACATATATAAGGGATTGTTTTAGGGCTTAAAAGGATCAGAGAGTTTAATCAAGAGAGATTAGATTATGATTGAGATTTGGAGAGCTTGTTCTTCAATTCTAGAGTGAGATTGTGAGAGATTGTAAAGTGCATACTCATAATCTAAAGAAGGTATTTTCCTTCACCCAAAACCTGAGTTATTCTTGTATTCTTATTGTTTTCTCCTCAACCTACCTTTGATAATTCCGCAATTAAAGGTGCTCGCACGGCAACTCGTATCAAGTTGGTATCAGAGCATCAGATCCAGTGAAGGAGCATCCTGTGTATGGTCCTTACTCGATCACAGTACAAGAAGCTTGGCGAGATCCTTATTTCCTTGGAGGAAATCCAGAAGATAAGGAAGGAGAAGATGTCTGAAGCAGATAACTCAGCAAGACTTGACGCTATGGAGAAGCAGATAGAGACGATCAAGACTCCTCTTACTCAGCTCGTGGGTCTCATCAATGGAGGGGACAAAAAGGAGGGATCTTCTTTGAAGGGTAAGAAGAAACTTGTTGAGTCTGATGAAGATGATGAATCAGATTCGGAAGAAGAGGCCGAGGTTGTTAAGTCTGCTTCACATACAGGGGGTAAGAATTATTACCAAAACTTGAAGATTGATTTTAAAGTGGAGATTCATGTCTATGATGGAAGTATCAATGTGGAGAAGCTCGATGATTGGATTGAGCGTATGGAGATGTACTTCACTCTCTATGGATATTCATCCAAGGAGAAGATCGTGTTTGCGACGTTGAAGCTTTCGAGGCACGCGTTGATGTGGTGGAAGTCCTATTGCAAAAAGGAAAAGAAGACGGCATCGTGGAATAAATTCAAGGAGCTACTGAGGAAGCAGTTCTATCCTGTGGGGTTCCTCGAAGAGCATTGGTATAAGTGGTACAGCTTGCGCCAAAGATTTAATCAGACCATTCAAGAGTATACGACGAAGTTCCAGCAGCAGGCGATGGTTCTAAACATCGTAACTGATGAATACTCCATTTTCATGAAATACATGGTGGGTCTGAATGATTATATCTAGAAGGAAATGAAGCTGTTCACGGTCGAGATGATTGCAGAGGCGAGCGTGAAGGCAATTGCTATTGAGGGAAAACAGAAGAAGGGCAATGAAATGAATGGTGATTCCAAATAGTCGGGAAGCAAGTCTAGTGGCTCTCAACATAAGGAAGAGAAGAAGAAGGGTGACTCGGGGAAGGCAGGATTGACATGCAATCACTGCAAGCAAACAGGGCACGTGGCTGATCGTTGCTGGGAGAAGTACCCTCATCTGAAGCCGAAAGGGTTGAAGAAGAAAGAGGAGAAGAAAGCATACGTGATAGCGCAGGGTCCGAATGAGGTTCCCGGAATGACAAAGCCCAACAACAGCCTCAACCTTATGGTGGGGAAACAGGCCACGAAAGAAGACGACGACCCGAGGAAGCAGCTCTTTGTTTTAAAGTTGCAGGTCAAGACCAGCTTGGTGGATGCCATTGTAGATACAGGGAGTCAGAAGAACCTGATTTCTGAAGCATTAATACAGAAGCTGGGATTGAAGACGGTGATGCATCCTAAGCCCTATCCATTAGGGTGGATTCAGAAGGAAACAGGATTGAGTATGGTGGACCAGTGTACATTCAGATTTGCACTCCATGAGTCGTATATTGATGAGGTCACAAGGGACGTGGTTCTGTTGGATGTTTGCCAATTTATTTTGGACAATCCTTACTTGTGGGATAGACACGTGGTATATGATCGACGAGCCAAAAAGTATACGTTCACTAAGGATGGCGCGCAATTCATTTTTCGTTCGGCATCTCTTCCGCAGGAGATGAGTTTGGTGACGATGACTCAGGCTAAGAGGTTGGTGAATGCGGGCAGGAGGTTCGTTTTTTTTGTTCATTCGGCCTTATGAAGAGCAGCTGAGTAGGATATGCTTGTCCACCTTGAGCAAGCTTCAGGAGGGAGATCTTGATAGTTTGAAGGCCAAGTATGCGGACTTGTTTTCAGAAATCATAGGACTACCACCACGGCAAGGTGTAGAGCATGAGATTATGTTAACCAGTGAGAGTTCCTTGCCAAACATAGGCCTATACCACACATCAGTACAGGAGTCCGAAGAGATCAAGAAACGGTTTCAGGAGCTCTTAGAGACGGGAGTGATAGTGTCGAGTTGTTCACCTTGTAGGTCGCAGGTGTTATTAGTGCTCAAAAAGGATGGAGGCTGGCGCATGTGCGTGGATTACCGGGCGCTCAACAAGATAACGATCAAGAATCGTTACCTACTACCGCGGATCGATGATCTTATGGACCAGTTGTAGGGAGCGAGGTTCTTCACGAAGTTGGATCTAAAGTCTGGCTATCATCAGGTGAGGATTCGGGAGGAAGACATTTGGAAGATGGCGTTCAAGACCAAACAGGGCATGTTCGAGTGGTTGGTGATACCGTTTGGGTTATGCAATGCTCCGGCGACTTTTATGATGCTCATGAATGATTTGTTGCGACCTTTCATAGACGATTTTGTGATTGTGTACCTTGATGATATTTTGGTGTACAGCAGGACCTGGGAGGAGCATCTAATTCATGTGGAGAAGGTGTTTAGAGTATTACAGGACGGACAGCTAAAGCTCAACGGGAAGAAGTGCGAGTTTGGAAAGGACGGGTTGGTGTATCTCGGCTTCATCGTATGGAAGGACCATAGGAGGATAGATCCGGGTAAGGTGGCGGTGATCACGAAGTGGCCGACGCCGAAGACGGTGACTGGGGTGAGAAGCTTCATGGGGGCTTGCCAGTATCTGCGCAAGTTCATTCAACATTTTTCGACTTATGTGGTACCGTTGCATGGCCTCACAAAGATTAAGGTTCAGTTCGAGTGGGGAGGACGCATGAGGAGGCTTTTTAGTTACTAAAGAGGAAGATCTCGGAGGCACCGGTGTTAGCTTTGCCGAATTTGTAGCGGATTTTCGAGACCGACGCATCTAGTTATGCGATGTACGCGGTATTGATTCAGGATGGGAAGCTAGTGGAATACCATTATGAGATGTTCACGGGTGCTATTATGAACTACCCAACCTATGACAAGGAGTTCTATGCACTTTATCAGGCGATTAAACATTAAAGGGTGTACTTGTTGGGGAAGGAGGTGGTTGTGCACTCGGATCACAAGCCGTTGGAGTTCTTACATGCCCATACGAAGCTACAGCAGGCGCGGCACATGAAGTAGATGTCTTATTTGATGGATTTCAACATCATTATTAGGTACAAGAAGGGGGCGACAAACAAGTTGGTCGATATGTTATCTTGTTCGCCGGTAAGGGCTTTATTGGTGGATACGCGTATTCAGCCCTTGGTTCCTTTGGAGTATGTACAGCTGTACGCATCCAGTAGAGACTTCGGTAGTATGTTCGAGCAGGCGAAGGTTGGTCAAAGGGGGGAGTATGCACTTGGAGAAGATGGCTTGTTGTATCGTGGGACATCATTATACATTCCGGAGGAGGGTGATAGGTTGCAATGGATTAGAGAGGCACATACCTCACGTGTGTAAGGACATTTTGGAATTCAAAAGACGCTTCTCAATCTACGACGACATGTGTTTTGCCCTAAGATGTTAGATGATGTGACCAAATATGTTGGAGGGTGTAAGTTAGGCTGTATTTTGAAGCCTTCTAACAGAAAGAGGGATTGTACCTACCACTATCGGTTCCTTCTAGGCCGTGGGAGAGCATATCTACGGATTTTCTAGGAGGGTTGCCGACTACCAAGCGCAGGCATGACTATTTATACGTTATGGTGGACCAGTTCAGTAAGATGATGATTTTGATTCCTTGTAAGAAGACCGTGACGGGAGCGGGTGCAGCACAGTTGTTCTTCGAGCGTGTGTGGAAGCATTTTGGGTTGTCGAGTTCGATTATTTCGGATCGGATAGCTGTTTTTTCGGACATTTTAAGGATTCTTTGTGGAGTTTGATGGACACTAAATTGAAGAAGAGCCCGGCCTTATATCCACAAATAAACAGACAAACAGAGGTAGTTAACCGGACTATGGTGCATATGTTACGAGGGTATAATTCCAGGCATCCCAAGACTTGGGATGAGAGTTTACCATATTTATAGTTTGCTTTTAATCGGACGATTCATGGATCTTCAGAAAAGTCACCGTTTGAGACTTGTTATGGATTCTTACCGTGAGTCCGTTTGATCTTGTGTTTTCGAGTGAAGCTACGACGGACGACAAGGAGGGGAATGAAAGACAACGTGCTCAGCGATTTCTGGAGAAGATTGTGCATATTCATGCCTCGGTTGAAGCACAGTTGAAGAAGTCATAAGTAAGGTACAAGGCGAAGCATGATCAACATCAGGTTCCTTGTAACTTTGGCGTGGGTGATATGGTGTGGTTGAAATTGAGTAAGGAGAGGCTCAAGGGAGAAGGGAAGAAGTTAAAACCGATACATTATGGTCCATTTAGGATTCTCGATCAGATTGGCGACAACGTTTTCAAGCTCGATTTACCACCTTACTTAGGCATGTATTCGGTGATCAATGCCGAGTACTTGAAGTTGTTTGAGCCTCCATTGCTGGATGATGAAGGTGATGACAATGTGATCTTGCCGCATGTTGAAGACTTTTGGTTTGATAGAGAGGAGCCGCTGAAGGAAGATTGCATATTGGAGCAGAAGACAACCACGACAAGGCGGGGAACGAAGGAGTCGTTTCTCATTGGACGTCAAGGTCAGGTTCCTAGCAAGGCTAAGTGGTTCAATAAAGAAGGAGGAGCTCACAAGTTTCCTTAGCTAAAGTTCTAACTTGAACGGGACTTCAAGTTCCTAAAGGGGGGACCCATGATACGGGTGTATCTTCTCTTTGGAACTTAGTGACCCTCATGGGAGCTTGAGGATAGATGATTCTTATAAAAGCATGAGAATAGAGGTGTCAAACAGTACAAAGGAACGTAGGTTGGAGCAAGGAACGAGGCAGAGAATCAAAGAGTCAAAGTATCCAGATTTTAGCCTGTGAGTCGACTCATACATGTACATGAGTCGACTCATCAGGTTGAGTCAACTCATGACTGTCATGAGTCGACTCACGAAATCAAGCCTAGTTCGTAGTTCGTCTCTGACCAGTCGACTCATCAGTTATGAGTCGACTCATATGAGGTCATGAGTCGACTCATCTCAGTTATGAGTTGACTCATTGCTGGTTTTCGTGTTTGTCCAGTTTCGAACGAGTCAACTCATCTCAGTCATGAGTCGACTCATCGGAGTTTTCCAGATTTGTTAAGGACTCTTTTTACGTGTTTTTCTATTTGGGTTGGGTTTGGTTATTTACTACTTTACCACCCTCATTTGTACACATATATAAGGGATTGTTTTAGGGTTTAAAAGGATCAGAGAGTTTAATCAAGAGAGATTAGATTGTAATTGAGATTTGGAGAGCTTGTTCTTCAATTCTAGAGTGAGATTGTGAGAGATTGTAAAGTGCATACTCATAATCTAGAGAAGGTATTTTCCTTCGTCTAAAACCTGAGTTATTCATGTGTTCTTGTTGTTTTCTCCTCAACCCACCTTTGATAATTTCGTAATCAAAGGTGCTCGCACGACAACTCGTATCAAAAACCAAAACAAATGCATGAAGATATCAAGAATTTTTCAAAAGCCGAAAAGCCCAAGTTGTCAAAAGTCCAACACACAAGGTGGAAGCTCGGACAAAAATTGGAGAGGGCTTGACATCGATGCTAGCATTGATGGGGGCATCGATGCCCGTATCGATGCCAGCATCGATACGCCTATCGATGTTGGCATCGATACCTCCGACAGTTTGTTATAGATTAGTGGCTGAAAATTATTGTTTTTGGATAAGATTTCAAGTCAATGGCTCTACTTCACTGATGTTTACTATAAATAGGGGTAGAGAGTGAGAGGTTAGAGGTCTGAAAATTTTTATAACTCCATTTGGAGAGGAGGACCACTCTTAATTGAGAAGACCTTCCAAATTTATAACTTTTGTTACAATTAATAAAATAATTTTTTTACCACTTTAAATATTTCTTCTCTTTGTTAGATGATGAAGATGGAGATGAAGAATTACTTAGAGGTTTGCATTTCTTTTATTTTTCTCTTTTATTTTTTTATTGCTTATTAGTTTAGATTTATTTCTATGCTTGTAGTTAGATTTTATTTTTTTGTTAAATAGCCAAGAGACTAGAACCCTCTTGCTTTAGATTGATTTTATGCTTATAGGTTAGATTTATTTTTTTGTATTTAATTCTTGCAATTTATTTTATAGTTTAAATTTTACAATTTATTTTGTAGTTAGATTTTAATTTCTTGTACTATTCACCTTAAGGCTAGAACCATCTTGGGTTTAGTTTTTTTTCTTTGATTCGTCTTTAGGCTAGAATCCTCTAGGGAATCACCATTTTCTAAGAAGTGGGTTTAAGTTTAGATTACCTATATCTTTAATTGAATCCACCATCTTTAATTTCTTATATTTTCTTTTTATTATTAATTTTCCTTTTTGATTCTTGATTTTATTCATCTTTCCTTGTGAAAATCATTCATTCTTTGTTATATCCACTTTCACTTACATTTTGTGCCGATTTACACACTATCACTTTCATTCTCTCCATCTCTCCACAATCACATTCACTCATCACTCCTAATAATAACGCAGATAACATAAGAACCGATTTATATTTTCTCCTACAAAACACCTTCCTCGTGGGATCGATAACTTTTTATATTATAACTTGACACGGTTATGCACTTACAATATTTTTGGTATATGTTTATGTCGCATCACCTACACAGGATAACTTTTCAATGCACTACCCAAAGACATAAGACCAGCACAAGAAAATTTTCAATGTCTACACAGGAATTAAAGAGTCAATACATAAAACTAGTTTACAATCACTATAGGCCATTTTTCAAATTTCATAGCATCTTTTAGGCCATTTTTCAACAACAATTTACAAATAGGCGACACATTCATAATGTAAATATTTTGGTTTGTAACGATATATCTTCATCATTCTTCTCTGATTCCTTTTCTTCTCCTAAGATTGCTCTTCTTCTTCTCAACAACTTAGCCTAGCTTATGATTTCATAACAATTAAACAATTAGTGCAAGAATATATTTGTACCACTAACTAAAGTAGTCTCGTGTGCTCATTCCCTGTTGAAATTAAAAGTACAGAACTGAACTTAAAAACAACTAAAATGAACATATAAAAAAATTCACAAAAAAGCTACATATGAAAAACAATATTAATTGTACATTGGCAAGTTGACTTTACAGCTAGTTCTATAATGCCCGAGTTCACCACATCTGCTACATATATGTTTCTTCCTCTCTTTCTTTTCTTGTGCTTGTGCTAAACCCGATTGGATTCTAGTAGCATTGCGTGGACAACCTTTAGTCCTTGCAGGTCTATCAGGATCACAAACTGTAATCTGAGAAATGTGCTCCATTGTATGTGAAATGGGTGTGGAAATCTGAGGAGTATCAACCATTTGATCTTGAGTTTCTCTAACTTCTTCTTCAAGTGATTCTATAAAATTTGTTAGCACATCATCTAATTTTTGCATCTTCTTATCCGAGTCTAATGCAAGCTCAAGCGCATTATTAAATTTTACTCTTAAAGCCCAAGATTTCAATAAATTAATCTTCTTTTTACAGCTTGTGATATTTCTTCCAAATACAATGTTACCAACCGTAATGTTACGATGTCGAGCATGTTTAGTCCAACGGTACAGGATGTAATGGTCGGGTAATGAATCCATCTGCCTAGCCATCATTAGCAATAATATATGTCTACATACAACACATTAGTCTCAAACAAAGTACACATATAAATGAACTGCATCTGACTAGATTGTTCATAAGTAACCAACTCATATTTTCCTCTATCTGTAAACTTACAGATCTTGTATTCAACAATGTCCCCATCTTTTCTCAGTTCTTCACAAAACTCTATACCAAATCCTTTGAATTCTGTTTAGAACACAGCAAACATATTGTGTGTATACATTTCTCCAACTTGGACCTCAATTGGATGTCTGAGGTACATGAAAGGCTTTGTGTTAAGACTCTTAAAATCTTCATGGGCTTTACTTAAGCGATGTTGAGTTACTGCTTTTTTATATTATGTCACAAACTCGTGTAATTGAGTCTGTGAGTTAACATACCCATAAAAAAACATTAATACTTTCACTCCTTTGGCTCGATCTCATTGCAGCAAAAAAAGTGTCCTTCAGATAACATGGCACCCAATGTTCTTGATATTTGTAAACTGTTTGCAACCATCCATCCCCTTCTTCATTTCTATCAAACTTCTCCTTCATTTCAAGCCAATATTCTTCACACTGTTCAATTGAAGAACTATTATACCATAAGCCCCAATACCTTTGAAACTGTTCACCATAATGAAACCCCAAAGTAGGCAAATGATCAGTAATGTGCTTTTGCATGTGCCAATAGCAATAACGGTGTCTTATCATTGGAAACACTAAGTGAATAGCATTACACATGGCTCTATCCTGATCTGTTAAAATAGCACTTGGTTCAACCCCATGCATGCATTTCAGCCCTTCTTGAAATAACCACACAAAAGTATCTTCTTGTTCATCGGCTAATAGTGCACAACCAAGTAAAGAGGACTGCCTATGGTGATTCGCACTAGTAAATGGAGAAAACGGAAGACTGAACTTATTAGTGTTGTATGTCATATCAAACACAACAACATCACTGAATTGCAAATAAGATGCTCTTAAAAAATAAAATTTTGGATCATTCGTTGTCATACTCTGAAAATGTCGAATGATAGATATGCATTCATGGCCAATATTGTTACTTCTACGGGTTCTGATATGATCAATACACTGTTGTGGTGTCACTAATTCACATTCTCTTCAATTGGTTGCATTAATGACACAAGAAATAGTGAATGGATGCATACCTTTTTCTTGCAGACTCTCAATAAGTTTTTTACATCTTTGAGTTTTATGGAATTATTGATGTGATCTGTGTATTTTTGCTTTGTCTGGACTACTCAACACATGATTTGTATGTTCTTCAACAAACTCCGTGACCTCCTGTGATTTGTGCTTTAATACTTTAACTCTCATCATTGCCTTACATCCCACTCGGGTCTCTTGCAAAAAAGGTATCTCTATCTTGTCTTTATTAGATCTATAGCACTCTTTATCAAAAACAAACTTTCTGTCTAGCACGTCTCTAGTCTTGCGAGAGTAATTTACTGTGCTCTTCCTTATTCCAAAACTCATCAACAATGCATAAGAGTTGTAATAGTTATAAGATTCTTCATAAAGATTAAACTTAATTCCCAATAGTGGTTTAGGGGTATTTTCAGTATTGACCGTAATTTCACTTGCAATAGCACTTGATTATGCCATTCCGAACGCTACCCTAGTTGACTTTATTTGCTATAAAACAAATGCAAGAAAGAAAAACTTTAAAAAATGTCATAAACGCAACAATTTCAAAAGAATAAGTTCTAGCAAAGTATGATGATAATGGCTCATGACTCCTTCAAACCAGGATTCTTTGCGGCATTTTGTTCCTCAAAGGATAAATTTGACAGTGTAAATTTTCAATTTACATGACTGATGAAAGATTTTTATAAGGAGGATATTTATCTAAAATATATATCAAAAGGGTCCAGAACCCACAAAAAACCAAAAACCCAATGAAGTTTTTCATTGCCAATTGCCAGCAAAAGTTTTAGGAGAAAAACAATGACTAGGTTTTCTAAAATCAAGAAAGAAGAATAATATAAGAGACGCACAAAGTATTTACAATAGCAGAGCATGTTCTCAGTCAAATAATAAAAACAAAGTTAATTAAGAGAGCGTTTAGCAACCGTGATGTTTTTGTTATTTTTGTTTTTTTCAACAAAAACAAAGAAACGCGTTTGGCAACCGAGGCGTTTTTTTGACTTGTCCCTTTACAAAATCTAAAAATTAAACACTTTTCACAAAACACTAAAAATACGTTTTGAGATTCCATTTTCTCATCTAAGCCGCCGTTGCGCGCTCGCCCGTCGCTGCGGCTCGTCGCCACCCCGCCGTCGCTACCCGGCCACCGCCGCCCTCAGGCCCTCTGTCACCCCGCGGCCAAGTCCCGCCCATTGTCTGGTCGCCACCGCCGCCCGCCCGTCGGCCGGCCACCTGCCACTCGCCATCGTCACCGCCACCACCGCCGCCGCTCCCCGGCCCGTCGTCGCCCGCCCGACAGCCGACCATCGGCAACCCCCCACCCACCGCCGCCACCACAGCCGCTCGTCGGCCCTGCCTCTGTCTCTTGCCCGCCCATTGGTCGGCCACCGTCGTCGCCGCCCGCCGCCACCTACCGGTCCGTCGCCGCCAGCCAGCCGTTGGTCACCCACCCATCGGCATACCGCCAGCCACCCTCTACCCGCCGCCGCCACCACCGCCACCGCCGGCCACCCTCTACCTGTTGTCGCCACCACCGCCACCATCGTCGCCCGTCGGTCGCCGCCCGCCGGCCACCCGCCAACCGACCGCCACCGTCGCCGCCCGCCCACTGCCACTATATAAATGGTAACTAGTTTGGCCAAAATGGTTTTTTCAAAACACATTTAAAAAAACACTATGACATGGTGTTTTTTACAAAAACAAAATAAAAAACACATTGATTATCAAACACACCCTAAGATTGCAAAAGCCATGTTGACACTGTTTGCGGAGAAAATTGATTGTTTCATTGCGGGATTCATTACAAACTTCAGACGTTTACAACGAATACAAAAAAATCAGTCTTTTTTATAAGACTTTTACACAAGGAAAACAAAAAAAATTACAATTCTCTTCAAACAAACGCAACGAGTGCTTATCGTCCGCTGCTTGCGTGGGATCTTGGCCTGTGACGGGGACTAGAGGTGGTAAACGATCAAATCGAATCGAATACTAAGGTGTTCGTATTTGTATTTGTTTAAAATTATCGAATTCGAATACGGACTCTAATATTCATATATCTAGTTTTTCGAATTCGAACTCGAATACTTGGTATTTGATAAATATTCATGAATATTCACGAATACTTATCGAATATTAGAGTATATTTATTCTGCTAAAAAAATTTTGCTTTTTAAATAATATTAAAAATCATAAATAAAATTTATTCCTTTTTAATACATGATGTATATATATTTAAATCAAAATTTTAATTAGAAAATTGATTTAAAATTATTTTAGACTTAAAATCAGTATATAAAAGTTAAGTAGAAATGGTAAGTGAATTAAAAATATGACATCATATGTGCAATAATACAAATAATAAGCTGTGATTAAATTTTAAACGAATATTTAATAAATAAACGAATCGAATATACATCTGGTTAAATTCTATTCGTTAGTAAACTCGAATACTAAAAAATATTTGTTTAGTGGTAAATGAACTACCGAATCGAATATGATCGAATAGTTATTCGAACAATTATCGGACTATTTGTTAATTATTTAGTTCATTTCCACCCTAACGGGGACGCGTTAGTCCGTGGACCACCGAACGATCAATATTTGGACAGAGTTTCGTCTATCCGCGAAGGGATCGAGAAACTGTAGCTCTTATCTCGGTGAAGCGAGATAATCACTCTTCTTAAGATTACCGCAACGGGATAATCCTAAGGAACGAACCGGGCTGTAGATCTAACTCCTCCTCCTCTCTGAAATTTGTGCACTTTGAGTCTTCAGTTCAGCAGGGCTTCGCCGAGGCACGAGAATTCCAGATCCCCAAAAAATGAGGCTCTGAGGCTTGTATTTATAGGCACAGGGGAAATTCGGGCTAGAGATATCCTTGGGTGTATCAACTTGGGCCGAGACACCCTTGGGTGTCTCGGCCTTGGTCGAGACACCTTGGGGTGTCTCGTTTGTGCCGAGACACCTCGGGGTGT
>BQKN01063127.1:134578-180357 GCA_022839385.1 Asparagus kiusianus
TGTACTGCTTTTGTGTGATTTGTAATAGCTTTTAGGATCCCTCGACAAGTCAGTCCTAGAACTGATGAGAGGAAGAGCCGATATATCACTTGGTTGATACATCCGCTTCAGATTCTTGTTTCCTTGGTGAAGCAGGAATTCTTATTGCGATCTGACTCTCTTGTTGCGCTGCCGAAGTGCTGCCGAAATTTCCGCTGCGCGCAACAGATCAATGTCATATAATGGTCTAAAAACAAAGCAACTAATGATTTTTTTAGAAGATTTTTTTCCTATACATTAAGTGGCTAAAATGGCCAAAATAAGAAAGGCATAGGGTTTTAGATCTAAGGACTAGTATTAAACCAATGAAAATTGGTGTACAGGGGATTTGAAGTCTTTACATATAAGCAACAATATATTTTCAATCTATATGCCATGCAGTATGAATCCAAACAACTTACTTACTTTTCTGTGCAACTAGTGCTAACTGATGATGTAGGCATAAAACATCAATCCATTTTGATGTAGATTTCAAGGACTTTGAATGGGTTAGAAGAAATGAAAGGGTGGATTTGCGTTTTGGAAGGCTCTTCATTAGTTTCAAGTGTGAATGATTAGCCTCCAGTACCCCACCATAACCACAACAAAAAGAAAAACAAGTCTTTTCAGTACAATTACATATGATGACATAATCTTCCAAGCATAAAAATAAATTGCATAATATCAATAATGTAAAATCCACCCCCTAAAAGAAAGTATCAGCATGACAAAAGAAAGTGTGAAAAACCTAATTATTTAACATGTATTTCAAAGGAAAAGCATTGTTAAGTCCAATATAGCATGTAGTTCAATAGAATAAAGTTTGCTATATTGGCACTCATGTTCAAGTCTTGCGGTTTCGAATCCTGAAATTTTATCATAATTAAATATCTCTTTTCAAGACATAATCCTCGAAATAAGAGAAAAGAATATGCGACCTACATAAATATAGAATTAGTACAAGTTCAAGACAAATGCAAGTACAGCAGATAGCATCTTAGATGAGAAATGTATCTCTGACAAGAATCATTACTAGCAATAAATCAGTTAAAGATAGAGATTACCTGCACTTTATGAACATACAGCCATCGACCTTCTCCACATAGAACTTGCACTTGGGGCACCTCTGCCAATTTGACTTCTTTGCCATATTTCTCAACATCAAATCCTCTTTCCCTCTCTCATCATCTCCCAACTTTGCAAAATCCTCACAGTTCACTCCTGTGTGCCATGGAACCTTGCATTGAGCACAGAACAATCTGAAACAATGAGGACACTCTGACTGCTTTATAACTTCCCCTCCCCTTTCATCAATCAACAAAGCAGAACAGTCTTTAAAGGGGCAATAAAACTTCATCGCTCCAATCATAGCCTCACATAGAGCATTTCCCCATCGATTAAAAACCTCCGGCTTGAGAATAGACCTGCACATTTCTGGTTCTAAATACCCATCACTGCAACTTGGATCAGGACACATAATAGAAGTCACATTCTCTTCAACCTTGGCCTCAATATATTGGCTAACACAAGCAGAACAATAGAGATGTGAGCAATTCTTTAAGGAGAAACACTCATATTTGAACTTTGGCTCCATACAAATGCTACAATAAGCATCAGGGTCAGCTGGAGGAGGAGTAGAAGATTCACCGATCTCAATAGACCTGCGTTTTCTTTCTCTTTTAGGCTTTTTGCCTTTTCGATCAATCGTCTCCACTTCAATGCAATCCAAATCCAATAAAAAGTAATCATCAACTGAAATTGGATTCTTAGAATCCCCAACGATCTCCACCTCATCTTCTACATCTAAGCATATGGGTTCAATCTTACTCCCTTGATCACCATTACGGAAAGGAGCTACTATAATGGGACTGTTTCGGGTACCTTCTTCAATTTTAACAGCCCTCATATCCTCTTCGATTATCAATGGTGGGTTATTGAGATTGAGGTGCATTGTGGCCATTGTGCTAGTTTCTTCTCTTGGGCTCTTATGGGCCTCTTAAGTTCATTCACCTGAGAGAAGAGATGTGAGAAGAGATAGGAGGCCGGAGAATATTTCCAAAACAAGAAGTTGGGAGGTTTGTATAAATCAAGAAGACATTAATTTTTTCTTTCTAGAGATTTTGGAAAATTTGCACGGATAAAAGAGAGATCTTTAAGCTTCTCTATGCAAAAGAGAGAAATATACAACATTTACAAACAAATCAGTGTTTATTTCAGTGAAAGTTTGTTTTATTTCCATTTTGCAACTACGGAGCCTAAATTGGAGATCTTGCAAGGATTTTGTAGTAATTCCGCAGAAGAAAAAAAGCTCCAACTTTACAAACAAAAAATTAGCAAATTTTGTATCAAATTTAAGAACAAAAAATCATGCGCGGTTTGATCACCGGTGGTTAGCAGAAGCGCATGAAGAACCACTTGACTCATTAAAAAAATTTTGAGCTATTTTTGAGGGAATTTTGAATGGAAGAAACCTTACATGCAGCAAAAATCTCACCTTGGAGCGGCAGTTTTCTTTACGATCGTGCAAGAATCAAATCAGCGAACAACCTAAAAAAGGTACTAAATTTAGTATAAGATTGAATTACAGAGAGAATATAATGCAGGTATTAATGGAAGAAATCGAAGAAATTGGGATTACCTTCTTACTCCATATGAGAGAGAGAGTTAGGGTTTTGAAATTGGGGATTTTAGGAGGGAGGTGAAAGGCCGTGTTCTCCGGGATTTGAATCTTTGATGAGACCAAGATCATCAACAGCATTTATAAGAAATTGTTATTCTTATTTCTTTTTGGGGACTAAATAGCATTTAAATCCCTTATAGCTTCACTCACTTCGCATTTATGTATACTCGATTCTTTTTCTTAGCATTTATATACCTATATTACTTAATATTGACATGTTACTATCCTCTATTATGCGAAAATAAAAATTTTCATCTGAATAATCTCATACAACACTATATGCTAATTATATAGCTTTTCACCTGTCTAGTTTTTTGAAATTACTTTTAAACCTATGTAAATTCTATTTTTAAAATATAACTGGAATAGATTAAATTGGAATTTTGGTAGGGTTAATCGAAAACTAATAAATGTTAATGATTAAAAAGCTTTAGAATTAGTCTTCAAATGTTGTTGATGACTGATATTAAACAGTCAATGAAAGAAGTGATTAAGTTGATGGAGATCCTCTAACCCTCCGAATGTTCGGTTCTAAGGTGTGTTGGTCTTCCCTACACAAGTAAAAAATCGTAAGAGTGCGGGGTTGTGTTCTCCGGTTGTTCCTCCGACGATCAAGTCGGTGATTTGCTTAAGTGGAGAGTAAGTGAACTGTAGTAGATCTTAAGCACAGTAGGTAGAGATTCAGATCTTACATTATTATTGAAAATAGTACCCCTATTTATAATAGTGGTAGAGGGGTAGGATGATAATTTTGACCGAGTATGGGTTGACGGCCAAGTCAGCATTAGCTTTACAGGTGTCGGTCGACGAGTGGAGGAGAGGTCACTTCGGCATTTAATGCGAAGTGTTTGGGAACATGTGGTGCCGGCGTGGTCCAATGTGTCATAAAGACTATTAGGGGCAAAAGAATGATGGCGTTCATAATGCATTTAATGACATTTATTGTTAAGTGATTGGCTGTCAGTGCGCGGGAAGGGGGGCTCGAGGGTCGAGGTATTTCGTCGCCTTTCTGTTGGGTGTTGGAAAATCAACAACTCGTGTCCTCTGGATATTGTGTCGAATAGCAAGCAAGAAATCACATCAAAACAAAAAACTTGCAGGAAAGAATAAATAAAGAAGAGAGAACACCAGATTTACAAGGAGCTACACTAGAAATTCTTTGATTATTGATGAAGATTACAATGCCTGCAAACGGCTATATCTTTCTCCAAGATCTCTGATCTCAAAGTGCTGGATTTTTTCTGAAAATCGCTACTAAAATCGCTCTTAAAAATCAGAAACAGCAACAAAAAAACGCAGCCGTCACATCCCTATTTATAGGGAAACCCTAAAAACGAAACAGAATAGGAATCTGTTTTCTGTGAAGTTCGCCTGAACTGTGAAGTTTGCCTGTTTCGTATGAACTTAAGTCCGCCTGCTTCGCCTGAACAGATCTTTACCTGCTTCGCCTGAACTTAATTTCGCCTAAACTAAAGTTCGTCTGCTTCAGGCGCCTGAACTGAAGTTCGTCTGCTTTCGTCTGAATTGAAGTTCTCCTGAACTGAAGTTTGTCTGCTTCGCCTGAACTGAAGTTCGCCTGCTCCGCCTAATTTCCAGACTTAGGAAAAATCCTGTTATGCATGTTTGTTCCAAAGTTTGGGTCTACACCCCTAAAAACCAACACTTTCTACTCATCCAGTAGTTGAAAAGTATCGCCCTTTGAGTCGCTTTCACAAGATGTCGGCCGAATGGCCAGTCGAGTAGGTCGATCAAGGAGTCGACCTAGCTAGGGGTCGACAAATAACGCCATTTGAGTGGTCCTCTCGAGATGTTGGCATGTCGAGTCGTCCGAGCTGGGTCTTGGGTTATTTTGAAGAGCTAGCTCGATTACGCATAATGTGGGACGCTTGTCTGCCATTGATTGGAGATTACTTTTCATTCCCAAAATGACTATAATAGATGTTATATGAGAACATTCTGATGAAAATTTTAACATTCACACAATAGAGGGTATTAACTTGACAATTTAAAAAACTTATGGCATACAAATGTTATAAAAGAACAAATGAAAATATATAACTTCCAAGTGAATGACCCCCCCCCCCCCCCCCCCACACCCACACCCACACCCACAAACACACAGGGAAATAGAATATTTTCAATAGTACTTCTGCATAAAAATATCATAAACATTTTTACTTTTATAGAACTACTTTTCTTGCCCTTGGCCGGGTTAGTTTAGACATTTTAATAGCCCAATCAATGTTGAGAAGATCATTTAACTCTGTGATGCCATATAGTTTTGAAAGATATAATTATTGCAACAAAAAATAGATAGAGATGAAAAGATTATTATTACAACAAAAGTTATATGTATAAATAATTAAAGTGGCCTTTTCAATGAGAAAGCTATATGTTGATTTTATGAAATATAAAATTTTGAAAAATAGAGAATCTATTTTTTTCCGCACTAGTATAATGCGTTGAGAATATCATTTAACTAAGTGATGTACATAGTTTTGAAAGATATAATTATTGCAGCAAAAATAGATAGAGGATATAAGTTAATGTATAAATTAGTAAAGTGATCTTTTTCACTGAGAAAACTACACGTTGATGTTATGAAATATAAAATTTTGAAAAATACAAAATCTAATTTATTGGCACTAGTATAATGCACGTGCATTACAAATGGATTTTCTTTATTTAGTATTATATTATTTACTGAATTAAGTATAAATACTATATAAGTTATTTTATTACACTATTATTAAAAAAAATTAAGTTATACTATTATTAACATTCATTTAAGAGTTAAATTATCTTATTATTATGTTATTAAACAAATTATTTAAGAGTATAATTATTCAATAATAATGTAATCATTAGTTTAAGTAACACTATTGAAATAATTTATTTATTTATTAAATATTTAGGTTATGTAAATATTTTTTATAACATTTATTTAAAAATGGAAATAGTTTTTAATATTATATGACTTCATTTATACTACTGTTAATAATAATAATTATGTACAATAATTTATTATTAATATTTTATTGTAATTAATAATTATTTTTAATATAATTTATTTATTTATTTATTTTTATTATTAATTATTAACATATTCTAGTGAGTAACCAAATATTTTTGAAAAATGAAGAGGTGCATAGTTAATAAGAGGTTATGGATTATTAGTTTTATAAATGGTATGATTATGAATTATCAAAAATTAAGAGGGTAAAAAAGGAAATCAAAAGTTTTGATATGAATATTCATTTTTACAAGTAGTATAAATATATGTAGATATGTGCTATGACATCTGACGTTAGCGCACATTTATCTACCCTTTGTAAATATTAAATCTACAAATATGTATTCCTAAAAATATTAATCAAAAAAATGTGTGTAGTATTAACTATGAAAGGAAAGTTTATTATAACATAAGTCATTGTTTGGCAAAGGGTTAAGGAAGAGAGATTAAGGAGGATGATTAATGTAATTGACTCATTCGAAAATGACTAAATTATTAACTTGTTAAATAAGTTTTATTTTAACCATTGTGATCATTTTACTGTTTTGGAATAATGATGATTTTGACTATTTTCTTTATAAATAGAGGGATTAACTCTTAATCCTTCTAAATAGGAGTATTAGTTAACCCCTCATTTTGAGTAATTAACTCATTTCTAGCCCCTCTAGAGGGGTTAGCTTAACACTTATGCATTTCTTGTGCTTGGCAAATTGTAGAAAAACCCTTTCATAGATTTTTTATGTTTAGCAGGTTAAGAAAAGGTTAAATCTCCTTAACCCCTCACTTATACCAAACCACACCTAAATGTTACATCAAGTTTGTGGATGTATAGATTTGTCAATGTACATACAAGTTTTCAGAATATTTTTTATATGTGTCCCACATTTTTCACGATAGCACTCGATCAAATCACTAAAATTTCTATGTGATCTCTCAGATATTATAAGTCACCTCAAAATACTTCTCCTGAAGACTGAAGTCCCTTACGGGATCTTACGGATTAACTTTATCGTTTTCTACGTATTTATGCTCTTCTAATTCAACTTAATTTTTCAAAGCCACATCTAAACTCATATCCAAACAGAGAACCATATCCATGCACATAGCAAATACCAAGCAACGAGCAAAGTCAATAGAATTCTCAAATGATCGGTTATTCTGAAATGATAAAATCTTATACCTAATTCCTTGTTAGGCTGAATCTTTCCAAAAAATAAAATTATAACTTATGAATATTTCCGAAAATTAGAATATTTAAACCTAAGCAAGCGAAGTCAATCTGTTTCTAATTACTAGAAATAAATTTTAACTATTAAAAGGGCATTTGACTTTAAGGTATATAAGAGGTACCGAATTTAATTCTCGGAATGCCTCTTTTTCTCTCAAAAAGGAAACCTTTAATCAACTTCCACTGAGTTCTCTCTCAGTCCACCGAGTTCTCTCTCAGTATTTGTGGGTTAGATTATAGATTATAAAAGGATAAAAGGCCAAGGATTGTCTCTTTTTCTTTTAAAAAGAAAACCTTTCTGTCCTCAAAACTGTTAATCAATTTCCACTGGGTTCTCTCAGTATTTGCCGGGTAGAATATAAAAGACTAAAAAGCCATAGTCCTGATACCATACTTCGACTGCAAGCTAGGTGGGCATTCGGAAAGGGGTTCAAGACGCGCTGAGTTGTTGGAATCAGTTTGGGGTCCGCACTATATGGCCTTCTTTGTCACACACCAACAAAAATAAAAGCTGTAACCTGGTTCCCATGTCAAACTCTCTGATTAGCAAACATAAAAAAAAAAAAAAAAAAAAAATCTCGATGTTGAACCTAAACCTAAATATAGTTGAGTGTTGGCTCGACAAACTGATAATGGAGCAAGTTTATGAAAGCAAGTTCTTCAAGAAGTTGTAGAAAGAAATGAACAATACAACTAAATGTTATTACAACCATTTAAAAGATGGTTGTTTTAATTCCTAGTAAGAACTAATGTATTTTGTTTTTGTGCGCTAACCTACTCTTCTAGCAAGAGTAGCCGTCATTCATCATTGGAGTTATTTCTGTTGGCTATGTTGTGGGAAAAAATACATTTTTGCCTCCTATGAATACTCCCACGTGGACTAGTGTTATGAATAGTAAGGGGTTTAAATTGCTTCTCCTCTTGTTTGTCTTTGAGGATCTCTAAGAAGGGAGTGTTTAGGGCTTTGAATTGTTTGGGCTTTGCATAACACACACGCACACGCCTCGCCTCCGCGACACGCGCACAATTTTTTTGCTTTGTCAAACTTTAATTTTACCATGTTTTACATGTTTTTTTCCTCGACAATTAAAACGTGTGTAACGGATGCGGAACGTTCGTAACGGGCGCGTTTTGGGTTAACGGATCCGCGATTTTGCATAACGTGTGGATTCGTAACAGCTCTCTGAACCCTATATAAACAGTCTCTTCCCAGTTCGGAAAACACATAGAATAAAAAAAAGAAAACAAAAGCTCTTCTCCTCCTCCATCTTCTGCCTTCAGAAAGTTCCTCCTTTTTAAAATTCTCCCTGGTACATTATACTTTCTATTGAGCAACTGTCTTCATCTGAGCAGAAGCTCTGCATACTCGTCCGAGTTCAGAGGCCGGCCGATTCCGATGATTTTTACCTTCTAAGGGAGAGATGATCATCTCCGCTAGGACGATAGGCGGGTTCCTTAATCTTCTAGGACAGTGTTTGCACGACTGCTCCTGATCAGGCTAGACTTCTTGTCACTTTTATTTCAGATTTTCTTGCATATTATAACATTAATTTTGTTTTTTATCCAACAATCTAGAAGATTAATTAGTTTATAGTTGTTGTTTTTAAATCCAAAAAATTATTTTAAAAAATTATTTAAGAAATTTTACTGTTCACAAAAAAAGGTTACTGTTCATTAAAAAAAGTTTCTGAAATTGTTAATTACTTGAATTATAATTGTTAATTATTTCTGTTAATTGTTTTAATTGTTAATTTTTTATAAATAGTATTCCGAAATAAATTTGTTTGCTTTATTGTTCCTAAATTAATCCAAAAAAAACAATTATTCTTGCTAGTTACTATATTAGAATTATATTGTTCTATTTGTATTATTACTGTTCATATTTGTTGATCAAAGTCATACTCCTAAGTAATTAGTCTAGTGGTATTGACAAAATTTTTATTCCATCAGATTCCTAAATACGTAGGCTACTTAACTTTAAATCGGACTTATGGCTAATTATGATCATTCCAAGAGTATCAAATCTGAAAACTTTACCGGTGTTAACTATAAACGGTGGGCTAATCAGATGAGATACTGGCTCACTACCATAGGTCTCCTATCTGCCATTGACACTCCCAATGAAGGAATTACAGAAAATCAAAAAAAGTCAGTAGAGAGTTTGGCGGTCGACCGGCGCGGTCGACCGCAAACGTGCACCAGACCAACTAGGAATCGGAGTGCGTGGCGGTCGACCGGTGCGGTCGACCGGGGCTGGTGGTGGTCGACCGGTGCGGTCGACCACGGATGACTGTAATGGATTTAACTCTCGGGTTTGGCGGCTCGGTCGACCGGCGTAGTCGACCGCGAGACCTGCACGGTCGACCGCCGCGGTCGACCGACGACGATTTGGGCTGGGCTTCAGGTTGTTTGACCCGTTTCGTTTTGTAAGGTATATATACTCTAAACCTGATTTGTTAGGGTATCTCAAGGATGATTTTGAGCAGCCTCTAAGAGAGATTTGTTGCATCCAATTATGGGAGAGCTTTGAGAGATCAAGTGCTTTGTTTTAGGGTTTGGTCTGAGAGATTTGTAACCCTATTTGTATTTCCTTGATTTCTAGTAGTAAAATCTCCCCCCTCCTTGCCCCGTGGACGTAGGCAACTTGCCGAACCACGTAAAATCCTTTGTTCTTGCTGTGGTTGTGTTTTGCATATTGTTTGTGATTTGGTTAGAGTTATTATTCGTGTTGCCCTAAAAGCTTCCGCCGCGCACAACAATTGGTATCAGAGCTAGATCGACAACATGGGAGATGCAAGCACGTCAGGTTCGTCTCTAACAAAGGCGATACAGAGTCTGAGCATCAATAACACGAAGATTGATGTTCCGAAGTTCGATGGCAAGATCAATTTTGGATTATAGAGGTGTCAGGTGATGGATGCCTTGGATGCACAGAATTTGGAGGAGACTCTTGAGTTAAAAGAGAAACCCGCTGAGTTGGAGTATAAGGTTTGGAGAAAGATGAACAGTAGAGCTTGTGGTGTTATTAGGTCATGCTTGACGCCGGATCTTATTTATGATGTCATGAACGAGACGTTGGTGAAGAAGATGTGGGAAACACTCAATGAGAAATATCTGACGAAGAGCATTGAGAATCAGCTTCACTTGAAGAAGAGATTTTATCAGTTCAAGATGAAGAGGGGAGTTTCCATCAGGGAGCATGTTAACAATTTCACTAAGCTACTTTCAGATATGGCAAATGTGGATATTATAGTTGAGGATGAAGACAAGGCGATGCTACTTCTATGTTCGTTGCCCGAAGATGATTATGGTACGTTCGTTCTCACTATGATCAATGGAAGAACTACAGTCAGCTACAAGGAGGTGACCTCAGCTTTGGTGAACTATGAGTTGAGGAAGAGTGATGGTGAACCCTCCGAGAAGGCATCGGGAGATGCACTAGCAGTTCGAGGTCGAGATCCAAACCGTCGCCAATTCAACCGCTCAAAGTCAAAGAATAGGAGTGCCTATAAGAGTGTTGGTAGAAATCAATGTCGGTATTGTAAAGAATAAGGACATTGGAAGATTGACTGCCCAAAGTGGAAAGAAAAAGCCGGGAAGAATAAGGGGAAAGCTGCACAAGCTTCCGAAGTGAATGTTGCAAAAGCTATTGGTGAGCATTCAAATTCAGATTCTTCAGGCTATTCATGCCCTGCTTTACCGTCGGTTTGCTATGCGGATTCTACAGAGTGGATGATAGATTCGGGAGCTACATATCACATCTGCCCTAAGAGGGAGTGGTTCTCTAGCTTTGAGGAGCTGGAAAGAGGGGATGTCGTGCTTATGGGTAATGACCACGTATGTCTTATTGGTGGTATTGGTTCAGTCCGGATTAGGATGCATGATGGTGTAGTGAGGAAATTGAAGGAAGTGAGGTTCGTGCCACAGTTGACGAAGAACATCATTTCTCTTGGGACTTTGGAGGCAGCAGGATATCGAGTGATCTTAGAGGATGCTACAGTGAAGGTCACGAAGGGTTCTATGGTGGTGATGCGAGGTGTCAGGGAAAACAACCTATACTACTTGAAGGGCAAGACAGTTACAAGGGGTCTGACAGCTTTTATTACTACAGAGGAGGACACTACCACCTTATGGCACATGAGACTTGGACACACAGGTGATAAGTCCCTACAGTCATTAGCAAAACAGGGGCTATTGAAAGGTGCTAAGACCTGCAAGATGGAGTTGTGTGAGCATTGTGTACTTGGGAAGAAGACTAGAGTGAAGTTTGGCATCGATGTTCACAACACCCGAGGTACATTGGATTATATTCACACAGATGTTTGGGGTCCTTCCAAGAACACATCTCTTGGGGGGCCAACTATTTTGTCACTTTCATTGATGACTATTCTAGGAGGAATTGGGTATACCCGATGAAGCATAAACATCAGGTCCTGGATATTTTTGTGGAGTGGAAGAAGAAAGTGGAGCTGCAGACAGGTAGAAAGGTGAAGACTCTACGTTCAGATAATGACGGAGAGTACAAGAGTGATCCGTTTCTACAGTTTTGCCGGGATCACGGCATCAGAAGACACTTCACAGTTCGAAAGACACCGCAATAGAACGGGGTGGCTGAGAGATTGAACCGTACCTTGCTGGAGAAGGTGCGGTGTATGATGACGCAGAGTGGATTGCCTACATCCTTTTGGTCCGAGGCGTTGGTTTATGCGAGCCATCTAGTGAACAGGTTGCCGTGCACTGCGATAGACGGGAAGACTCCTTTGGAGCGTTGGTTTGGTTCAGTGGCTAGTGACTATGAATCGCTTCGGATATTCGGGTGTCCAGCTTATTATCATGTCAGTGATGGTAAATTAAATCCGAGAGCGAGGAAAGCAGTCTTTGTGGGATTTAGAGATAGAGTCAAAGGTTTTAAGTTATGGGATCCACAGGACAAGAAGATAGTTATTAGCAGAGATGTCACATTTGACGAGGCGTACATGATGAGGCCTCAAGTCCCTCAGTAGGTGGAGGGAGACCAGACAGGAGAGATATCGCAGCAGGTGGAGGTTGATGTGACTCCACCCACTCTAGAGAGCACTGTATCCATTGAGGCTCCTACAGAGGTGACACTGGGAGGAGATGAGATGACAGCCGGGCAGATAGAGGATACAGTGGATCATGGGACTCATGAACAGGGTCATGTTCAGAGGTCCATTGCAGCAGATAGACCGAGGAGAGAGATTCGTCGGCCAGCTAGGTATAATGATGTAATGGTCGCATATGCATTATCAGTGAAGGTCGTTGATGATATGGTTCCAGCCACATTCAGGGAGGCATAGTCTAGCCCCGATTCGATCAGGTGGAGGGAAGCTATGGAGGAGGAGATGCGGTCTCTTCAGAAGAACGACACTTGGACACTTGCACATCTACCTAAGGGTAAGAAAGCTATTGGTTGCAAGTGGGTATATGCGAAGAAGGAAGGATCTTCTATTGGGGATATTCGGTTCAAAGCCAGATTGGTTGCCAAGGGATATGCACAGCTTGAGGGCATTGATTACAATGAGGTATTTTCACCCGTTGTGAAGCATTCGTCGATTCGGATTTTATTGGCGTTGGTGGCACAGTTGGATTTGGATTTGGTCCAGATGGATGTGAAGACAGCCTTTCTACATGGTGATTTAGATGAGGAGATCTATATGACACAACCCCAGGGTTTCAAAGCTGCAGGAAAGGAAGATTTGGTTTGTAAGCTGAAGAAGTCTCTTTATGGTTTAAAGCAATCACCAAGACAGTGGTATAAGAGATTCGACGACTTTATGATTGGCCGAGTGTACACGAGGAGCCCATATGACCCATGTGTTTATATGCACAAGCTACAGGATGGTGAGCTCATATATTTGCTTTTATATGTTGACGATATGCTTATTGCTTCCAGGAATTCTTCGGCTATTCGAAAGCTGAAAGATGAGTTATCATCCGAGTTTGAGATGAAGGATCTTGGTGAGGCAAAGAAGATATTGGGTATGGAGATCGAGAGAGACAGGGTGAGAGGGAGTTTGAAGCTTACTCAGAAGAGCTACTTGCAGAAGATGTTGAAGAAATTCAGCTTTGATGGAAATGCAAAAGCAGTTAGCACACCGTTAGCTCCCCACTTCAAGCTTTCAGCTTTGATATCACCTGTTTCGGTTGAGGACAGAGATTATATGTCGAAGGTCCCATATGCCAGTGCAATAGGTAGCTTGATGTATGCGATGGTGTGTACGAGGTCAGATTTATCACAGGCCGTGAGCATGGTATCGAGATACATGCATAACCCCGGGAAGGGTCATTGGGAGGCCGTGAAGTGGATTCTACGATATGTTCGAGGCACCGTGGATGTTAGTTTAGTGTTTCAGAAGGATGAGAAGGATGGGCAGGATTGTATTGGATATGTGGATTCAGATTATGTTGGAGATCTTGACAAACGCCGGTCTACTTCAGGTTATGCTTTTACATTAGCAGGTGCACCTGTATGTTGGCGTAGCACGCTTCAGTCCACAGTGACTCTCTCTACTACAGAGGCAGAGTATATGGCAGTTACTGAAGCTATTAAGGAGGCTTTATGGTTGCGTGGATTATTGGAGGACTTGGGGATCGCTCAGGAGACTATTCAGATATATTGTGATAGCATGTCGACTATCTATTTGGCGAATAACCAGGTTTATCATGCGCGCACGAAGCACATCGACGTCAGATTCCACTTTGTACGGGACGTCTTGGATGATGGAGATGTCATATTGGAGAAGGTCCACACAAATGACAACCCTGCAGATATGTTGACCAAAGTTGTTTCAGGTGTGAAATTTGGTCATTGTTTGAAGCTTTTGAACATCCTTCAGTGCTGAGGCCTTTGGAGGCCATTTGGGTGAACTACGTTCGGCTTGATTCCTTGGGTAAGAGGATACGTAGGCAGTCTTTCAGATGCAGCCGGTTTGATCAGTTGTTTCAGATGGGAGGAGATCACGTTTCAGCTCTACATTGGTTCCTTGACTTGTTGAGGGACTATTGGATGATTTGGTGTCGGCTCAGTTTTGGTGGAAACATTCGCCGAGGTGGAGAATTGAATGAATTACAGAAAATCAGAAAAAGTCGGCAGAGAGTTTGGCGGTCGACCGGCGCGGTCGACCGCAAACGTGCACCAGACCAACTGGGAATCGGAGTGCATGGCGGTCGACCGGTGCGGTCGACCGGAGCTGGTGGCGGTCGACCGGTGCGGTCGACCGCGGATGACTGTAATCGATTTATCTCTCGGGTTTGGCGTTTCGGTCGACCGGCGCAGTCGACCGCGAGACCTGCGCGGTCGACCGCCGCGGTCGACCGACGACGATTTGGGCTGGGCTTCAGGTTGTTTGACCCGTTTCGTTTTGTAAGCTATATATACTCTAAACCTGATTTGTTAGGGTATCTCAAGGACGATTTTGAGCAGCCTCTAAGAGAGATTTGTTGCATCCAATTGTGGGAGAGCTTTGAGAGATCAAGTGCTTTGTTTTAGGGTTTGGTCTGAGAGATTTGTAACTCTATTTGTATTCCCTTGATTTCTAGTAGTAAAATCTCCCCCTCCTTGCCCCGTGGATGTAGGCAACTTGCCGAACCACGTAAAATCCTATGTTCTTGCTATGTTCGAGTTATTGTTCGTGTTGCCCTAAAAGCTTCCGCCGCGCACAACACCCAAGTCATCAAAAAGTCCGGGGACTACTCGCTGTGGGTAATGTAATCATAAATAGAAAATTAACATCTAATTTTTAACGGGTGTTAAAAAGGGCTACATTTGTAACCGAAGTGTAGTACAAGGACTAAGTTAAGAAAATATAAAGTACATGGACTAATTTGAGAATGAATCCCTGGTACAAAAACTTAATTGCCCTTTTAGCCAATATAAAATTATAGCACTTAAAATAGCTCAAAAACATAATAGGGACACTCCACTTCATCAACAGGTATCCTACGTCAAATCAAGAATACTCTCTATTTAGTTTTAGAAATCAAGAGAGACTTGCTAGATGTTAGCGCATAGTGTCTTTGATCAAATTCCAAGAGATTTTCCCTATCTAATTTTATAGATAAAAGACTAAGGGGTTGTTATTTATTTGGGATTGTTTGGTAAGACTAGGATTATTATCCAAGAATTCTATTTTCTAGGATTCACATTAGGACTAGGATATTTTGTTTAAAGTCATGGACGTTTTGGAAAGGATTTTAAACTTTTGAATAGATTATCGGACTAAGTATTAAATAATTATTAACAAGTGTAACTATTCTTTTATTAAAAAATAAATATTATCTAATTAATAAATTGTTATGATTATAATTTAATATTAAATTTTTACTACTAGTTTGTATATTTCAATGTATAAACATTAAATATAATAAAATATTTGTCAAACATTAAATATAAAAATTAAATTATTAAATATTAAATATTTTATTATTTAACATATTAAATATTATTTAATATTACCTATTTGCTATCAGCTATTTAAATAAACATTAAATATATAAATAATAAATATAATAATAAATATAAATTGAGATAAATATTAGGTATATATTTAATATTTAACAAACTATTTTATCTATGCTATCTATAAAAGAAGATTGGGGTGTTAAAACTTTTGATTGCCTCTTTTACCCTTATAAAATTTGATAATTCCCAATAATGCCTCAAACTTTATTCAATTCATGCTATTGATTACACTATAATTATTCTTTCAATAAACAAGAGAACTAATATTAAAAATTAAATAGATATTATATATTTTAATCATATTCATCTAAATTTATTCAATTCATTCTATTTATTATTCTATAATTATTATTACAGTAAACATAAGAACTAATATATATTATAAATGTTAATCATATTAGTCTTATGTTAAATAAGATAAAATATTTCACTTTAGGTATTATATATTATACAATAAATATACAGTTTTAATATATAAGATAATAATATCATAACTTATATTTAAAAATTATATCGTAATTTAAGATAATTTAGTATTTAATTAAAAATATAACATTTAATCTAATACTATGATATATTGATATGTGCATCTAGTGTATAAAAAAATCTGTGGAGAGGAATACTAATATCAATGTTAACTTGTCGGTGTAGTCTAGAAATAGCATATAAATTATCATAATATATATCACTGAGTATTGCAATTACTTATCATAGTATTTGGATAAGAGATAAGTCTGAGCATGCGGAATTCAAAGTGGTGTGGGCAGCTATTACATTTGCTCTTGATATTGGATGTGGAAATTAACTTTTGAAGAAAATGTGAGGCAATAATTAGAGATATCCATAATGGAGTGGAGCAACACTCGATTTTTGGACACTTTGTGGATGATATTCGACGATGTTGCACATATCATCAGATTGGTAGATATTTTGCTAAGTTGCATTCGGAACTGGAGTATTGCAACAAATGGTTGAAATTGACCTGCTCAATGAAAAAACTTTCCAATATATAAAAATAAATTATAATAGTATATAAATGTTAAAACTCTTGGTGTAGTCTAATATAAATTACAAATGAATACTAATATAAATGTTAACATCTTGGTGTAACCTAGAAATAGCATATTTTACTAAGTATTACAATGTACTTATCATAATATTTGGATACGAGATAATTCTGAGCATGTGAAATTTCAAGCGGTGTGGGAAGCTATTACATTTTCTCTTGACACTGGATGTAAGAAGATAATTTTTGAAGAAGATGCAGAGGCAATAATTATAGATATTTATAATGGGGGTGAAGCAACACTAGATTTTGGACACTTTATGGATGATATTTAGTGATATTGCACATGACTCGAGAATGAGATTTTTAGGTAGTTCTTCAAATGGAGAATATAACGACTCACAAGTTAGTCCGAAGAACTAAGAAAATTAATGATTTTGCGGTATGGCTCGAAGACCCACCATCATTTTTACGCAATATATTGCAGTCTGATAAGGACCAGTGTTACCTTAGCTAACAAATTAATTTATAATATTTCCCCTTCTGAACCTACTAATAATTCATTTAATATGAATATTAGTAAGAAAATAAACTCATAATTAAAGCATTCGTATAACTTCTCTTACCAACTAATCAAATTCTCTTTATTAATTATGCACTAATTATTTACCGACTAATCTACTTCCATAAACATTCCTCTTGGATCTCAAGAGTTGCATAAAATTATGCTATATATGGATGCTCAAATGCATAAAAACACTAAAAGAATCAAAAGAAAAAAATAGAGGAAGTGCGAATTTTGATGGTGGAGTCATTCCCTCTTTTGTAGTAACCAAGATACATTGTAGTCAATAAGATTTCACAGATAATAACTGAGAGAGAAGATTGTACTGATTTTCTTTGGAAAAATGAACAAATGTATGACCGATTTCATCTCCAATTTATGAAAAAATATCAATCTATTAGTTATAAAAATATGCAAATTCGTGGAAAGAAAAATTAATATAAATGTCAATAAATTCGTGATGACTAGGTGGCTAGGGGCTCTATTTGAGTCCTCGTTGTTGTTCTAAAAAAATTTGTGATGAGTGCACTGTTCGATGGTCTTTGAATATTTTAGTCTCATTGTGACGCCCCAGGTTTCATGCAAGGCTGCAGTCCCAGATGAAACCCGGATTGTCAAACCTGCCAAGCACCAACTATCATGCTATGACAAGTTTCACCATCACAATCACTATCTCTAGTGGAAACAATACATAGGTGAAGGTACAAACAGGCAAAAATAGAAATAGAACAACACTGGATATACACAAAAGCATAAGAATATCAATAATGAGCCCAACTGGAATAAAATAGACATATCCCCGAGTCTGAACTAAATCTCAAATACAATAAGTCAAATAAACAAAGTCTTACAATAGCTCTCAACTCTATGAAATAAAATACTAATCTAGAGTCTGAAAATAATCAACTACATGTGGAGTTTTGCGATAACTATAAAATATAATAAATAGCTAAACAGACAACTAAAATGTCCCATCAACCTGCGACTCTCCGTGCGCCTGACTCACTGCCTGAAAAGGGGGGGAACAACGAGCGTCAAAGCGCTAGCGAGATCATCACTACCTCTCCCCAAGGGAAGGGGTATGAGTATATAAGAAAATAAAGTCAGTACATACATATTCAAATCATTCATATTACTCTCTATGAATGAAAAACAATTAATCAATTATAAATACCTAATCTCCAACACAAAGAAAAATCATCTCATCTCGAACTACGTCCGAGTGACCTACTCTATAATAAGAGGATATCAACAATAGCTAAAATAAAAATATCTACCATGCATAACGGGTGCATCAAAATCTCAAAGGAAATACCCTACTCGCGGGTAATTTATCATGGAAGTGAAACTTACAGCTGATTAATTATCTATGTGTGCATCATCTTGTGCTATAGCGATACTTTTGTAATGCTTGTTACTCAATCGCTCTGCGACAATAGGATCATTATTCTCCTATTCCGGATACATGAAACAACGATACTATTGTAATACTCTTACTTAATCGTTCTGTGGTAAATAGGTTTCATCTCCCTATTTCTGGATACGTATAAAATAACATTATTCATATGTGTTTATCAAATTAACTCATGTCGGAAGTGTGTAATTCTAACACAATCTATCATACATGCACCAATCTTGGTGTACATGTCCACCTCTGAAATTCACCATCATCCAAAGTGTTTAACAGTCAAATAACATCGTAGTCTATCATCATAAGATCGAGAAATCTGATCGACAAATAAAATACAACCCTCAAAAACATGCACAGCCAAAAACAGACTGGCGGTTGACCGCGACGGCCTCCATAGACTACCCATAAACATGTTTAAATCTTCATAAAACTTGTTTGCAAACATGCTACAGTAGATATGAACATCTGGAAACAACTCAACAACTATAAACATGATTTTATGCATTAGATTTGTATTCAAAACCCTAAAACATGCATAAAAGCTCAAAACAACGAATCAAACTTTTTTATCTAGATTAACCACATTTAAAAATCATCATCGGGTCTTAATCACATATGTAAAAACGTTCTCAACCTTTTTAGCATGGAAAGACCTAATCTTTATACATATAATACAAAAGAATTGTCTTTTATACATAATCTATTTGTTTAGGCTCTACAAAACATGTTAAAATCTCCTTAAAAATATTTTAAAAACTAGGAGGGGGATTAGCAGAGATGATACTCGTCTGGGGTTGTAGGAAAACGTGTTAGAAGCATGGTTGAAAGAAATCCCTACTCTAAAAGCCAAACATCACCCGAAAATTCACTTGAAAGCCTTCAATCTTCTCCAAGAAATCAAACTAGGGTTTGGGGGGGGGGGGTTTGGTGGCTGTTAAGGTTCTTAGGATAACTGATAAAAACATGAAAAACTCATATATATCAGGGAAAAACGGATGTGAGTATAGAAATCTGAAACCAACTCAAAACAGGATAAAAACGAACTGCAGGTTTCGCGGTCGACCGTCGCGATCGACCGGACTGTGGTCGACCGTGGCGGTCAACCGGACTAGGATTTTCCAGCTCCGCATAAGTTTGGCTATTTGTGCATGTTTCGACTCTTACTCTCTCATGAATAAACTCGTTCATACTCAAAACACATGGTATTATACTCATATACCATTTGATGATATTTATCATGCTAAATATTCACATATCATAATTTATCACATATTAATTTTATTATTCATAAATTATCGGGGTTTTACATTCACCCCCCCCCCCCTTAAGAGGATTTCGTCCTCGAAATCCCGCAGTCGCAACTCAAAGCTCAAAAACTAGGAAAAGACATTAAGAAGGTGTAATTCATATTAAGAATTTCTTCTGCACACATCCCATGGTATTAGCACAATGATATTTAAAATTAACGACCTAGAATGCAAACATTCTTACCTAAATCTTTAACTAAACGAAATTAGTACGTCGAGCGAAATAATCCAAACAAGGAAACCCTCATGTACATACCATATATTTCAATTTATTAAGGATCAGGTAAAAATATCCCATTCTAGTGTTAAAAATAAATATAAATGTGACTAAACAATCATAGATGATGACAACTATCAAGTCACATAAGCATATTAACATCATACCTGTCCAAACAGGTGCGGGTAGTTGTGACGAACGTCCTCCTCATGCTCCCAAGAAATCTCTTCGGCTCCTTGTCGGTTCCACTATACTTTCACTAATGGAATGACCTTATTCCTAAGCTTTTTATTCTCTCTAGCAAGTATGCATGTCGGTACCTCTACGGTAGTCAAGTCATCCTGAATCTCAGTCTCTGGTGAATCAATCACTCTCTGCTGCTTATCAACCCGCGGATGCTTGTTAAGCATCAAAACATGAAAGACGTCGTGTATACTCGACATCGATGCTGGAAGATCTAATCTGAAAGAAATAGCTCCAATGCGCTCGATGATCCTGAAAGGACCAACATATCTCGGGGCAAGCTTCCCTTGTCTACCGAATCGCTGAACGCCCTTCATCGCTGATACTTTCAACATGACCGGGTCTCCGACCTGGAACTCTAAAGGTCGTCTCCGCTGATCTGCATAGCTCTTCTGTCGACTCTGCGCTGTAAGAATGCACTTTCGAATCAATGCTACATTCTCTGTGGTCTGCCTAACTAACTCTGGACCAATCAATAGACTATCCTCTGGTTCTGCCCAACATATAGGCGATCTGCAAGATCTCCCGTACAAAGCTTCATACGGTGCCATCCCGATGGTGGCTTGATAACTATTATTATATGTAAATTCAATCAGTGGGATATGATCCTCCCAACTACCCTGAAAATCTAAAATACACGCTCTCAGCATGTCCTCTAAGATCTGATTCACCCTCTTGGTCTGACCATCTATCTGGGGTGAAAAACACTGCTAAATGATAACTGACTGCCAAAAGCATCCTGGAAACTCCTCTAAAAATGAGATGTGAAGACTGAGCCCCGATCTAATACAATCATCTCTGGAACTCCATGCAATCTAACAATCTCCCGAATGAAGATCCTCGCATATGTATCTGCCGTATAAGTCGTCCTCACAGGTAAGAAATGTGCGGACTTAGTCAATCTGTCCACTATAACCCAAATAGAATCAATCCCTTTCTTCGTCTTGGGCAACCCCACTATGAAATCCATGGAAATATCTGCCCACTTCCACTCGGGAACGGGTAAAGGCTGTAGGGTTCCTACAGGTCTCTGATGTTCTGCCTTAACTTGTTGGCAGGTGAAACATTTAGCCACATAATCTGCAATCTCCATGCGCATACCACTCCACCAAAAATGTGTCTTTAGATCCTTGTATATTTTCGTTGTGCCTGGATGCACTGTATATCTGCTACGATGCGCCACATCAAAAAGTTCCATCTTCAGCTGTAGATTGTTCGGCATAACGATCCTGCCCTTCATCCTTAGGTCTCAATCTACTCTAATAGTCCAATCATCCTTGGGTTCTTTGGAGATCTCCCCCTTGCGGGTTTGAATCCAAGAATCCTCTAACTGAGCTCCGACTACTCTATCTCTCCAAGATGGCTGAACAGATAACGCTCCTAATGTTCGCGGGAAAAATCAAACTCTTCTTCATTGACGATGTCATTGCTATCTTAGTTAACAACTTTTTGCGTTTACAAAGATCCGGTCTTTTTATAAGAGCCGGTTACAATGAAAATCAAAGAAAACAAAGAAAAATTATAACTTTCCTTATTTAACGAACAGATCGCGAGCTCCTGTTATACGGTCACTCGCTTTGTGGGTTGTTTGCCTGTGCCGGGGTTGTTTGCCGTGGACCACCGCGCAATCTCGATCCGAACAGATCTACGTGGTATAACGGGTATTATCCCACCAAGGGGATAATAGCCGGGAGGGATCGTTTCACCAAGGAAACGACCGCTCGAATCTCAGGATCTAAGAACCAAGCTTAGATCCGGAGTAGAACTACGTAGATCTGAGGATTAGATCCCTTCGAACTCCTGCCTTGTTTGGTGCGGGTGCTCGCCAAGAATCGAATCCGAGTGTCCAAGTCTTCAAGCCTTCACAATTCCGAGTTGAGGTGACAATCCGGCAGAGTTTCGGCTCTTCAGAAGTTCAGAAAAAAGTCCTCCCAAATGAACAACCACCCCGCCTATTTATAGGCACTCAAAACTGTGCATCTGTGCACGAGAGAGAGGGGGAAGGCGCCAGCCACCTCAGGGTGGCTCGGCTCATGCCGAGCCACCCTGAGGTGGCTCGGCTGATGCCGAGCCACCCTAGGGTGGCTCGGCTTGGGCCGAGTCACCCCGGGTTGGCTCGGTTTAGGCCGAGTCCCCGGGTGCTTTCCGTCGTTCGGTTGTTTTCCGGTTCTGTATTGAGTTCGTTTGATTTGTTCGGGTCTTGATTTGATAGCCCGAGTCTTCATTTGGCAGTAAATCCGCCTCAGTGTTTGAGTTCAAGTCCGTTTTTGTTGTTGGACGACTCGTTAATTTTCTGAACCGTTGGATTGGTTCCACACGCGAACATATTCCGTTGCTTGCGTGCCTCATCGCCTCGTTAGCTCGTTAGCTCGCTTCGTCGCTCGAACGTCCGTTGATTTGTCGATTCCTTGTGTCGAGCTATGCTAAGGGACCTATAGGTAATTTTATACGCCTACAGATACCCCCTCCAAAGTGTTCCAGCCTTATTCTTTTATAGAAGAGTCTGGAATGCTTTGGATATGATTGCCCCTACCCTTTGTCGGTGTAACGGGACCTGGAACGACTTTTGTTCTGTATTCCTTCACTCCTTCAGGCTATTCGGTGCTTTGTCGAATGCTTGTAAGGATTCCGGTGCTGCATTTATTGTCTGACCGTCGTCGGAATTTGAACTTGAAGTCGATTCCTGATTTTCCAATCTTTTAGCTTGTGCTCATTTGTTCGACGTACAACTAACCCTCGATTGTTGGCGTTGAGTCTTCATTCGTGACGCGTTGTCCGGCGTCGTGTTATTGAGTTATCCTTATTGGAGTATTTCCGTGCCCAAAATAAGCTGAACCGGCTTGAAAATGAGCCAAAAAAGGCAGTAACTTGGCTCAAAAAAATTCTTCCGCTCTGTCCGAATGTGTGGGAGAGACAGGAATAAACCAAGGATGAGACCCTCAGTTGATTTGAAGTCGTTTCGACGCTTAATTCAATCCCTTTTGAACTGATTTGGACGAGTCCGGTTCGGTTCAACTTGGTCCGGTCCGGTTCAACTTGGTTCACCTTATAAAAAGGGGTCCCTTTTTCTCTTTTTCTCTTTTTTTCTTCTCCTCTCTAGGGCCGGCCCCCCTTGTCTCCACTTTTTGATTTTCTTTTTCCCTCGAGCGTCTTTTCTCCTTAAAACTTTGATAGTTGTCCCAGATCTAGGCTTCCTTTTGATCTTGGACTGAAAAATCCCTCGAAAAACCATTTTTTAAAATCCCTCTCAGGCCCCTCGAGCGCGTGGTGAAAGTTTCCTAAAAGGCCTCATCTTTATTGGATCTCGAGCCTTTCTTCAGGTAAATCCTCCACAATTTTGGCCTTTTTCATGCTCAATTCAATTTATGCATTTGTGGGATCATATGTGAGGGTTGAGGGTGTGATTTGATGCCTCGAGCTAATCTTTCAGGGGGGTAAAAATTGCAATTTTGAGGGGTTTTTATGCAAAGATTAGGGCTGAAATTATTTTTTGAATCTAACCCCTTGAGTTATTTTGCAGGTCATCATGTCTCGTGCCCCGAGAGGTCGTTCCCCTGCTGTGTCGGTTGATGGCGCGCCTCCCTCTTACGCTGGTGAGCTACTTTTTTGCAAATAAACCCCTTTTTTCTTAAAAATTTGCAAATTAATCCTTTTTACCCCACGTTGTTCTCCTTGGTGAGGCAATCGGGAAGAGCCTTGACTCTCCTTGGTGAGGATCGAGCTTTAAAGATATGTTTTGCTTGGTCAAAACCATATCTCAAAAATAAAGGGGGCGATTTGACGCTACATTGCGCTTTATAAGGCAGGGATATGTTGTCGACATACCCTGTTTTGTGATTGCACAATGTGGCCAAATCGTCTCACCCTTTATAAGGCAATGACTCTATCTTAGCTATTTGTAAGATGAGTTCAATTTCCTTTTATAATTAAGACTAACCAGTGTTTAACTGTTTATTTCGCAGTGGGATACCCTTCTGGCTCGTTCTCATCCCACGCAGTATATGGGCGTCGTGGCGAGTATTACTCGACCTCCGACGATCCTTCCCCTATTCCAGTTACTCCTCAATTTGCTTCGGGCACATCGACTGAGGTTGCCCAGGTGGTGAGGGAAGGTGGGCATCGAACTATTCGCCAGCTGATTACAGATGCGCCTTTTGTGAAGGATGCTAGCTCTACTCAGCCTCTTCGGAAGAGTGATTTCTTGTTTGGTGATTCTGTCGATGACCCAGAAGCCGTATTTATTGATGCTGAACAATGGCTTCACAAGACCGGCAATGGCTTCATATACTTGCCGGAGATTCCTCGACATCGCTCGTTGACTGAGCTCAGGCATCAGGCCGTGACGCGGGAGATGTCGTGGCGTTTGACTGAGGATCATGAGAGCATCCATTGCGGCTACGTCACTCATCAGGCAGTTCTTGGCTCGAGCAGGAGTCATATCACTGGACTGCATCCCGGAGTGGTGGGATTAGATGCGCCGCCACGTAACTAGCTCCTCGCCACCGCTTCTACTTTGAGGAACCGCCTTGCTGCCCTAGGACGTGAGATGCCCGCTACTCGTCACAGGTTTTATGGTTGGGTCCATTCTCTGGACAAGTTTTGGTGGACCCGTATGACGACGTATGTCTTGAGCCGATGGGGCAAAGAGTTGCATGCTTGTGGCTTATATACAGCTATCCGTGCCACCATGTATGGCTTGCCGGTCAGCGCGAGGCACTTCTGCGCTTTGTTTGAGCTCTATAATCCAGACTCGAACACTTTTCTGACCCGGCAAGGGGAGTTGGGTTTGGCCCTCCATGAGATGCACAGGATTTCTGGCTTGCCCATGGGACAAATGTTGTATCAGGAGTATTTCCCTTCTAGTCATGAGTTGAGTCAGCTGAAGGATCGCATGCCCGACCATTATGAGACTCTGTAGGACCTTACTTGTCACTACCACATTGCTTTGGCGCAGTCCGAGCCTTTAGCAAAGAGGACCAAGGTATGTGTGAGTTTAAAGCAGTTTGTGAACTACTTGTTCAAGAATCTGGAGAGCAGTTCTGGCGAGGATATTTATGAGTTGGCCCCACTCACTCCTTCAGAGGTGAACGGTCTACTGAAGAAGATTGACGCTCACTCCTACACCACTAGCAGTCCTGAGGGTGGCTTCCCTACGAAGACCAGGTTCAGATCCTTCTTATGGCATGCGACCACACCAATTCGACCGATGACTCTTCTTGCCGGCTTTCTTGCTATCTGGTTGAAGAAGTGCGTGGTTCCATACCAGTCTGGCGACGCCTTGCCCTTGGAGGTACTCTATCCAGTAGTTCAGCTTGCTTACAAGAAAGAACTCTCACTTCTTCCGGTGATGGTGGCTAATATTCACCGAGGACTTCGACAGCTTTCCAGTGCCTTCACACGGAAGGAGACCGATTTGCCAGGTCAGATTCCCACTCTTAAGGTGGAGCTTCCGTACGCTTATCTGATGGCCTGGTTCGTCCTCCACCGCTCGGATATGATGTCGGTGCCGAACGCCACAGACCACTCTGTTCCCCTGCTACAGTTGCTTGAGAATGGCAGGTGGGAGGGCCGCGGATTTTCTGATGTCAGACAGCAGCTGTAGGTCCACAAGTGTTGGGCATTCTCCACTTGTTTTCCGCAGTTCTCCGGCCGATACGGCGAGTGCTTGATAGATGATGAGAGGCCGAGAGAGTATCGGACTCACTTAGACATTGGCTGCTTCAATTGGCTGGTGAACATTAGGCCTGGCTATCTGACTTTTCGGGTGAGGGATCAGTGCTTCATAGAGCCATATCTACCCTGCCGATTCGCTCGCCAGTTTGGCTATGATCAGCTCTACATCGGGAATCCTCGTCAGCAGTTTCGGACCCATAGTGGTTTGGTAGACGGTCTCCGTGCATGGTTGTGGACCGTGACTAGCTGTACTGGTGCTAAGTTCAGTCTCCCGAGTATTGATCGGCAGTTGAACCTCACTTTCTTGAGCTGCAAGTGGTTACTAGCAGCTAACAAGACTGTCCCCGTGAAGCCGATTGCAGAGATAGAGGCTGAGGAGGCTTCTCAGCTTGATTCCCTTAGGATTCGGGAGAACGCTCGGGCACAGAGGACGCGGAACAAGACTCGCCGGATTAATGAAGAGGGCCAGAGGACATTCCATTCCACAGACGAGGCTTCAGGCGGGGATCCCGAAGATTACGATGATTTTTCCGAGCGAGGTTTGCAATTCATCTTTTCCTTCTATCTTCCAGAAGTATTGAAACTGACTATGGTTTGATGTTTCAGGGACCACAGTTGATCAGGATGAAGAGTTCCGTCCTCCTCCCCAGGCGAGACCTTCGATCCCCATTGCTAGGTGAAAGAGATTGGCCCGCAAACCTCGTGTAGCTTCACGAGCATCTGACATGGATCTGGCTGGTGACGATCCTGCTAGTGACGGAGGTAACATCTATCCTAAAAACCATTCCCTTGGTTATTCAGCACATTGCCTTATGCTTTTCCATCTCTATATAGGAGTGCGTGGGGAGAATGAGATGAGTCCCGATCCTATTCCCGTATCTCCCGATGAGTCTGACCCACTACCCCCTGTAGAGAGGCCTACAGGGGTTGCTGACATTAGAGAGGAGGTCAATGTAGGACCTGATTCCGTGAATCAAGGTATATCTAACACTGACAACGTATTTCTTTAGATAACACACAAATGAATTTATGTATCCTCTAACTGTCCTCTACTTCTTGCTCCTTCAGATAACTTGCAGGAGGCGAATCTTGGAAATGAAGAGGTTAATGCACCCGTGAAAGGTAACTCATTTCCATTAATTGTAGTCTCTTCATTTCTTTTGGCACTTATATTCTTTTATGTCAGATTTCTCCATCGATGATTTTGATGAGGGAAGCCTATTTGCGGACACTCCTATGATGCACTACATATATAGCTCTCCTCAGATTGATGACCGGTTACCTGGGAATATGTTTTCTGAGTCCACCTTCACTAACAATCCCGAGGATGGTTCTTTTGAAGGTATATGCCTCTTTCTGAGTCGATTATAGGACTAGCCAATTTTGACTAATACAGCTATAATGTAACGCCTTTGCGAATTTTGAATTTGACAGGAGCTTTTGTTGAGAGAGACCCTGTTGAGCCGACTGCGAGACCAACTGCACCAGTTGATGCATCCACAGCGGTTACATCTTCACCACCCCCAGCAGTTCAAGGGGAAGAAGGTATAAGTCAACTCATTGAAGAGTGCTATTCCTTTTTCTTATTAAGACTTTTGACGGACTTCTCCCTTTTTTGTGTAGGGCGTTCTTCTCGTCTTCATGTCTTAGTGAAGGAGTTGCTATCTGACGACGATCCTGACAAGGTCATCATCTGCATAGAAGTTCGCTCCTTCTTCTCCTTTGTGAATGCTATGATTGGCAAGCTCTTCCACGGCGGACTTTCACTTCACCAGTTTAAACCTCTCCTGAATTCCAGAGTTAATTTGATAAAGGAAGCAGGATATCCAGATTTGGCGAAGGCTATAGTTGACGATCTCGACTGCCTAGAGCATGAGCTTCAGATGTTTCGTGAGCTTCGAGATACCGGCGCCTCTTCATTTATTGCTGCTGAGCTAGAGACCCGTTTACAGTCACTGCGCGAGACTCAGATTCTTGCTAGTTTTGAGGTTCAGGTGCAGCGAGACCGAGTGGATCGAGTTGAAACCGGCCTTGCTACTAGATTATCTTCACTTACCGAGCTCGATTCTTCTCTTATCTCTTGTGAAACCAAGATAGACCGGCTTGAAAGAGAACTCCGCGAAGAAAAGGAGACTTTGAGCATTCTTCAGATGACGAGAGCACAGGACCAACAGACCTGCACTGCTTTATCTGACGAGCTGACATCCTTAAAGCAGGAGCTGGTTGAGACAGAGGAGACTGCTGTGAAGACCTCTGCCGCTACCGAGGAGTCCATTAGAGCTGAGCTTAGTCAAGCTTATGATGATAAGCTGTCTAAGCTCAGCCAGCAGATTTTTAGCCACGGGCTTGATGTATGATTTTATTTGCTGTGTACTTTGACTTTTGACTCTCTCAGTGACACTGGTTTTCATCTTTATTTTTATTATGATTCGTCATTCCGTTTGAAATGTTAACCATAATACTCATAGGATTTGGCAAACCCTCAGCCATCAACGGGTTTGATGAGCCTTTACCGACTACCGTTTGAGTCGGACTAGCATGCGAATTACTTAAATCCGCTCGCATGTAACGTTGCGCTCAGAGATTGAATTCTCCGAGACTTCGTGCTATGATGTCGAATACATAGACTTCGCCATTGTTACGGGAATAGGCTACCCGGCGACACGTGTTAGGTGTTGACTTTAGGATTTTTGGCTAACCCCCTGCCTTCAACGGGTTTGATTAGCCTTTACCGACTACCGTTTGAGTCGGGCTAGCGTGCGGATTGTTTAGATCCGTTCCGCACGTGACGTTAAGCTAAAAGAGTTAACTCTTTTAGTGCTATGATATTGAATGCGTAGACTTCGTCTTTCTCATGTGAAAAGACTAAACAGCAACGTGTATGAGACGTTAACTTAGGATTTTTGGCAAATCCTCAGCCTTTAACGGATTTGACGTGCTCTTACCGATTACCGTTTGAGTCGGGCTTACATGCAGATTATCTTAATCCGTTCCGCATGTGACGTTGTGCTAAAGGAATGAACTCCCTTAGACTTTGTGCTACAACTTCGAATATGTAGACTTCACCATTGTTATGGGAATAGGCTACCCAGCAACGTGTATTAGACGTTGGCTTATCTCCACTTAGGTTTCGGGATAACATACCCCAGAGTCAGACTCCGGTGTCTTTTTCTACGGATAAAGACCAAACCGGCGACGCGTGTTAGGCGTCGACATATCCTTTCTTAGGATTCAGGATAAAATTCCCCATGCGTGTGAGGCATGGATTTCGGTATTATTAATAACAACCTGCCACAATGTTGAATATGTGGACGAGTGTTCTTTTCAACGGCTAAGAACTAACTGGCCGCGCGTGTTAGGCGCGGACTTATCCTTACTTAGGTTTCAGGATAAAATACCCCAGAATCGAACTCTGGTGTCTTCTTCTACGGAGAAAGACTAAACCGGCAGCGCGTGTTAGGCGCAGACTTATTCCTGCTTAGGATTCGGGATAAACTTCCTAGGATGAATCCTAATTTTATAAATTTTGGAAAAGGAGTTGTTGTGGGAAAGGAAGAATTTTACATTCTATTTCCCGGATTCTGAAAAGGAAGAATTTTATATTCTATTTCCAGTGCAAGAAAGAGACTAGAAGTGGGATCTCCACTCCGAGAATCTGGAAGATCTAGATAAACTTACCTTTTATAGGGTTGATTATCTGATCGAAAGAAGAGTTCTTCGTTTATCGAAGTGAAATTTCAGCTTCGGTTATAACCATGAAAAGGTTGAACCAAAGAGAAAAGAAAAAGAGTTCTTTCGTTTATCGAAAGGGGACTCCGAATTGAGATTGGACCTTTTTGGTGGATTCACTGTCTATTGAAATTGATCAGTGAGGGATTTTGGTGGTGTGAACTTGGGTTATCCTTTAGAATATTAAGTGTAATATTCTTCAAGGAATTTCCCGATAAATGGGTTGTCTTGAACGTACTAGGGATAGTACTTTTTGAAAAACTTCCCATTTATTGGCATTAATTGCCTGATGCCCTCTAAAGAAATTAAGCGGTAAGCGCCGTTTGAATAGACTGTGTCTATTACAAACAGTCCTTCCCACTTAGGTTCGAATTTACCTTTCTTCTTAGAGGTGAGGATTATTGGTCGGCGAGCAGCGAGGACCAGATCTCCTTCCTTGAAGCTTCTTTGGCGAACCCTTTTGTCAAAGGCTCTGGATATTCTGGCTTGATAGAACTCGATGTGTTGTTGAGCTTCCAAGTGCTTTTCGTCCAGCCTTTCGAGTTCCTCAAGACGTTTTTGATGCTGCTCTTCGGTCGTCATCTCAGTTGCGAGAGCGATCCGAAGGGAGGGGATTTGAATCTCTAACGGTAGCACAGCTTCACATCCGTACACCAGAGAATATGGAGTGGCTCCTGTAGGAGTGCGTATTGTGGTGCGATAAGCCCAGAGCGCTTCGCCGAGTTTATCGTCCCAATCTCGCTTATTGGTCTTCACAAGCTTTGACAGGATCTTGATGATCGTCTTGTTAAAAGCCTCAGCTAATCCGTTCGCAGCGGGATAATAAGCTGTTGACGAAACATCTTGAATCTTGAACTTGTCACAGAACCTGATAAAAGCGTTGCTTATGAATTGCGGACCGTTGTCATGAATGATCCGCCTCGGTACGCCGTGTCGGTATATAACATGATGCTTGATGAAGTTGATGACGTTGTTCGTCTTCACTTCTTTAAGCGGAATGGCTTCAGCCCACTTTGAAAAGTAGTCGGTGATTGCGAGGATAAATCGATCACCTTTAACTGAAGGAGGAAAGATAGGACCGACAATATCCATACCCCATGTCTCGAATGGCCAAGACGTGGTTGATGTGTGTAATCGCTCCGGAGGTTGGTGCATATAATTTGCATGCACTTGACAAGCATGACATTCTCGGGCGTACTCGATCGCGTCACGAACCATTATTGGCCAGAAATATCCCATTCTTTTGATTCGATCATACAGCTTGGGACCAGGCTGATGCGCACCTCATTCTCCTTCATGTGCTTCCTTAAGAACTTCTTTTGCTTCTTCGTTCGAAAGGCATCGGAGAAGCAAATCATCATACCCCCGGCGATATAGCGTACGGGTCTCGGTATTGTAAAAGAACCGCGGAGCTCTTCGGCGAATAGATTCTTTTTCTTTTGCGTCCTCTGGTAAAATGCCGTATTGGACGTAATCAATAATGGGAAAACGCCAATCTCGGGACTCAGACCAGATTTGGGTTGAGTTCACTTCTTTGGCGTTCTCGTTTTTATCATCCTCCTCTTCAACCTCCATATCGTATATGGGTATGCAGAGTTGGTGTGATCTTACTGTGACTAGCAGTTCAGTTTCGGGCGGTTGCGCGAGTGATACGGCTAGGGCTGCCAATGCATCCGCATAAGCGTTCTGGAGATGCGGGATATATTCGATATAGAATTCTTCAAAAGAATCTGCCATTCTGACGGCCTCCTGGTGGTACGAAATCAGGTCTGGGTTCCTGACCTCATACTCTCCACGAACTTGGTTGACGATCAATTGAGAATCTCCAAAGGCTTCGAGATATTCGACCCCCAGCTCCTTGGCGAAACTGAGTCCAATGATGAGCGCATTGTACTCGGCTACGTTATTGGAACATGGGTTCGTCAGTGAATAAGCTCGAGGCATCACGTGTTTCCCTGGGGAAACTAAGACCACTCCAACTCCGGAGGTGACTTTAGGACATCCAGGGGTTACTACCTTATTAACTGCTCTCGAAGCACCATCAAAGTATAATTGCCATACTTGTTGGTGTGATGTGGTGTTAACCTCGTGGGTTTCGTCTGGCAAGTCATCATACACTTCAACCGTATCTGTTGTCGGACTTGCCGCCAGAAGATCACAAATTGCTTGTCCTTTGACTGACTTCTGCTGTTTGAAGTGCAAATCATATTGGGACAAGAGAAGGGCCCACTTTGCTAACCACTAATTCATCTAACCCGGTTGAGTCATGAATACCCGTACCGGATTAACATTAGCGATGACGTAAATCGTCTGGCCAACCAAGTAATGTCGCATCTTCTGTACCGCGAACACCAATACGAGACATTCTTTCTCGATCATCGGGTATCGAGACTCGGCGCCTATCAAGGTCCGACTTAGATAATAGACTACCTGTTCGTGACCATTATCATCGTCCTGTGCTAACAAAGCACTGACCGAATGGTTCATCGCCTTGATGTAGATCAAGAACGGTTTACCTGATTTTGGTGCGACAAGAACAGGGGGATTCATCAGATATGCTTTGATATCTTCAAATGCTTTTTGGCAAGTGTCATCCTAAATAAATGACACGCCCTTCTTGTTTAGCTTAGAAAATGGTTGGCACTTCTCGGAAAGATTCGAGATGAACCGCCTGATGTAAGCTAAACGCCCTTGCAATCCTCTGAGTTCTCTTAGATTCCTCGGGAGTTGCAATTCATTTATCGCTTTTACCTTGTCTGGGTCAATGTGTATACCCTTAGTGGTGACGACGAATCCAAGGAATTTTCCGCTGGATATTCCGAGGAAGGATTTTGTGGGATTCATCTTTAATTGATGACTCCGCATGAGATCAAACATCGTTCTCAAGTCTTTGACGTGATCTTCTTTGTTGCGGCTTTTTACCACCAAATCATCAACGTAGCATTCAACAGTTTTCCTGAGGTGCTTCTGGAAAATCTTAGTCATCGCTCGTTGGTATGTGGCACCCGCATTCTTCAGACCGAAAGGCATCACCGTATAGCAGAAGATACCGAGGGGCATTCTGAATGCTGTATGTTTCTCATCATCTGGGTGCATCTTGATTTGATTATACCCCGAAAAGCCGTCCATGAAGGACATTCTTTCGAATCCACATGTATTGTCAATAATGACATCCGTGATTGGGAGAGGGAAATCGTCTTTCGGGCACGCTTCATTCAGGTTCCTGAAGTCGATGCAAATCCTGATTTTGCCATTCTTCTTCATGACAGGAACGATGTTGGCTAACCAGTCTGGATGTTGTTCCTCTCGGATAAATCCTGAGTCGATCAACTTCTTAACTTCTGCCTCGATGGCTTCCATAATCTGTGGACGAAACCGTCTTTGCTGTTGCTTGACAGGTTTGGCATCCGGCTTGATGTCGAGGCGGTGCATTGCCACATTGGGGTCAAGTCCTGGCATGTCTTCATAGTTCCAGGCGAAGACGTCAATGTGCTCTCTGATCAAGGCAATTAATTTTTCCTTTTCATCTGGGGGAAGACTACCGCTGATGAATATGGGCTTTGGATTGGCCTCATCGCCCATATTAATTTGGACTACTTCGTCTTCGGTGGGTGGCTCTCTTTGCTCGAACCTATCACCATACTGTATGTTTAAGTGATGAACCCATGGGTCCTCCCACGTTGGCATTTGATCATCGTCATCCATCGTAGATGGATCCGCTGTGGTCATGTTTGACATCAAGGTCTTGAACATTTCTCCCAAACTTGTGTCGGAATCCTCAGCTGAAGAATCTGGCAAATACCCATCCTTAGCTTTGTTAGCAATGTGATCAATGATTTGTCAGCCACATTCGTCTTCCGATGAGACATAGCCTAGGCCTCTCTTGTGATGGTAATAATTATCTGGTTTCCCCTTTGGTACATACGCCGCTTTGACTGGGACACGAGAACCTCGATCGAAGTATAAACCCTCTCCGAGTGTGAAGTCGTACCCTTGTTTTTCCATGAACACATGCGCTTCTGGACTATACTTAGATAAGTGCAGACCAGATTTGTCGTCATCTTCATCTTCTCTTAGGAAATGATCTGGCACCGGAAGATTTTCTCCTTTACCGTATATCACTGCCTTTTGTCCTCCTATTTTGGCAGGGATAATCTGAGTTGTTCCGAAGGAATGCTGGAGGCGTTTCTTCGTTACATAAGATGATCGGAGCGGCATACATAAATTGGGATTATCGTACAATCCCTTTATCGCATCATCAAGAGACAAGGAATACTCTAAATCACGATTTATTTCAATATCGGCAAGTTGCCAGTTACAACCGCCATCTGACGACTGTTCGTCGTCGAGATTGATTACAAAGGGTACAATGTCATTTAGAACAAAACCACCATTGTAATCGAATCCGGCCTCGGAATCAGCTTCTTCTCCGCTGTCCGTGCCCTGGATCGATGGTTCCGTATCGGATTCATTACCATAAAGGAGAGAATCTGTAAAGTAATTCTCATACCCTTTAAATGGTTGCTTATCCGCGACCACCGTCCTGACCCTTCCATCAGTATCGACATATTTTAGACACTGATGTAAGGTGGAGGGAACTATAACATTACTATGGATCCAAGACCGACCCAATAGTAAGTTATAGGATGTCTCAGCATCAATCACGTAGCACGTGACCTCCGTTTTCAGATCGCCCATCTGGCACTTTATCCGGATTTTCCCCAAAGGTCTTGACCCGCTGGTGTTGAATCCGTAAATGACTGTACCCGTAGATGCCAGCTTGCTAACTGGAATGCCAAGGCTGTGCATTAGGCGAAGTGGCATAATACTCACAGCGGAACCCGGATCCACTTGGATTCGGTTGACTTCGCTGGAGCCAATGTACCCGACGAAGTACAAGGGCCGATCATGATTTGAATTCTTCGTCTGCATGTCCTCTTTGGTGAAGGTGATGCAGGGAAGATTCTTGGCCGCCACATTACACTGTTGGGCTAACATTTCCAGTTCTTCGGGAGCTGGTTTGATCCTGGTGAGGAATGCCTCCGAATCGGCCAAGGCTTCTTGCAAGGCTTCTCTAGTTTCCTTGGACAATCGGAGCAACTTGTACAGCGTTATCCGCGCTGGAATATTGGCTAGCTGAGCCATGATGTCGATAGCATGCGGATTTTTTGAACTCTCCGGTTTGTCCTTTCCAATCGGACGACTGAAACGAGACTGCTTCGGATTCTGAACCTCCTCGGGCCCCTTTTCTTTCTGTTTGTCAACCGGCTGTCGTCGAGCATCTTCAACCAGTTTGGGAACTGTAATCAACCCCAGTTCTGTGAGAGTCTTGGCTGGTCCCCGTTTTGTCACCCCCTGTTCAGCTATTTGATTCCCAGGAGATGGATATTTGAAGTGGTATTCGTTTCCACTCCGGGTCGCAAAGACCTCCTGTTCCTCGTCGGAAAACGGAAAAGCGGTGATCCTTTCATCGTCTTCACCCGGGATGGTAGAAACTCCATAGCAAGACTTCCCTTTCCCCTTTGAATTCTTCTTTGATGACGATCCGGCCCATTGTTCATCCTCAATCAGGTCGGGGTGAACCCAAAGGATTTCTCCGTTCGGGGCCGTGTGTGGCACGAGTCCCTTTTGGCGCTGTCCGTGCGGGTCGTCATTCACCGTCTTCATCCCGACTTTGGTGACGCGCTTCGGCTCAAACCAAGCTGTAGGCACTGATCCGAAGCTGATTGACACCGCATTTGCTCCCACATTCTTAGCCGGTTTCGGAGTTATGACTCCTACATCGATCAACGCTTGGATCTTGTCCTTGAGGTGGTAGCAAGACTTCGTTGGGTGGTGGACCGCTCTGTGGTACGCGCAGTACTTCGGGTTCGTCACCTTAGTGGCTCCTTCATGATCCACGATCGCCGGCAACTGGATTTTGTTGTTCTCCAACAAGTACTTGAAGATGCCGGGGACTTCATCATCCTTGAAGGAGTAGACTTTGGGAAACCTCGACTCCGAAGACTTTTGCTTCTGAGACCGTTGCTGCCAATGCGGTTGCGATTGTTGTGGCGCTCACTGCTGCTGCTGTTGCTGAGGTTGCAATTGAAATGTCTGGTTAGCATCAACAGCATTAACATGAGCTTTACCTTTCCCTTTCTGGTTGAAGTTCTGCTTCGGAGGATTAGTAGCCGGTTGGCCTCTTTCCGCCTTCTTTCTTCTGAGGAATCGCTCAGCTTGCTCTCCTCGAACCTTCAAATCCTTCCAGGTCTTGGATGGTGCCGTGCCCATTGCTTCCAACACATCCAGCGAAAGGTTGTTGTGGCAGGTTTGGAGGATGAATTCCTCAGTGATCGGGTCCCGGCAATTCATCGCCTTGTTCTGGAACCTTTTGACGAAGGTGTCGACTAGCTCCCCGTCCTTCTGCTTCTCATCGAGCAACGATCCGATAGAGATTTCGGTGTCGTCGTCGAAGAAATTCGCGAGGAACTTAGTCTCCATGTCATCCCAGCTGTTTATGCTTCCTGGCTTGAGGCGACGATACCAATCGAAGGCAGCTCCGCGAAGAGTGCCGACGAATGACCGTACCATCAGAGGCTCATTACCAGAGATGACTCCCAAGTGCGATTTAAAATAAATCAAATGCTGAGTAGGTGAACCCATCCCATTAAATGGCATAAAGTTAATTAGACTAAACTTTGCCGGATATGGGATTGATTCCCACTCTTTTGGGTATGGACAAGGAATACCCGTCTTTTTTGTCTCTTGAGCGGAAATCAACGTATTAATTTTGCTCTCGAGTTTTTTGATCTTTAGGCTGTCACCTGCGTCTTCACTGGCGTTCTCGTTACCACCCCCTGCATTGATGAGAGGGTTGTTAGCATTGCGAACCTCATTTGTGTCCTCATCTTCCAGGTTGTTCTGGTTGGGACGACTTGGTTCGCCTTGTTGGTTCCTCAATGCTTGAAGCTGTTGGTCATGCATCTCTCTCATGTTCTGCATAGCCATTTGCATTTCGAACCTAAAGGTCTCCTGTTGTTTGGCCATGGCATCTTCAAGCATCTTGGCCACTTGCTCCGCGCTTATCATAAACGCCTCGCAGGGTTGTCCTTCACTGGACACTGTATTATCAGACGCCACTGCTGAGCCGGCATCTGATTCTTCATCTCCCGAAGGTACTCTTGTTCGGACTCTACCATACGTCGCGCGAATGATAGCCCCGGATTGTAGACGAGTTACACGTCGGGGTATTTCTGGAACCGCCTCGGGGTTATCCTGAGCCGATGTTCCTGTGCTGGTCATATTTGCGGTGACCCTTGAATGCTCACCATCTTCGACCATCTTCCTTCTTCGTTGGAAACGCCTATGCCTTGGTTTTGGTGTTCCATTGCTGAGTCTTTCGAACACAGAGACTCTCTCAGGGACTGCCTTGACGCAGTTGCACTCAGAGAGTACCGCCCGAATGAGCTTCGAACAAGGACATTGCGTTTCGAGCCTTCGAGGGCTCCTCTTTTTGGTTTTACTCGTACCCCCGGCACGATAGTACAGCTCGTTCGTTTGAGTGGCGGAGCAACCTATCGTGCGTTGGCACAATCTCTCAGGTATAACGTTGTCGTCATCAGACGACAATGTTTCCTTCTGAGGATGAATTGTCTTCTTCGGACCATCCAGAGTCACACGCCTTGAAACGCGCCTTTGTGGGCGTGAATCTTCAGCGGGCTCTTGCACTTCGATGCGCAAAGTTGTGCGCTTGGGTGCCACAATTTTCTCCAAATGTTGAGAGTTGCAGCGACCCCCAGCATGTTGCATTGTTTGGGACTTCTTCATTGGCCCCAAGCGTTCTTGGACTGGAGCTTTACCTCGTTCCTTCGGAAGTGGGCCGAGGCGCTCCAAAATAGACTTTCTCTTCTGGGATGGTCCTGCGGGATCTCCCTGAGTAGTTGCAGAAATTACCGGCTGTTTGGAATGATTTGCCGGGTGTTGAATCTTCGGAGGCTGCGGTTGTCGCTCCTTGGTCTGAACCGTTGCTTCAGACTTTGGCCTCCAAACCTTGCGAGTTGGTGGCGGCTTTTTGACCACCTCCTTCTGCAGCTTCCGACGGGCTTCTTCAGCTTTGGCCCGTGCTTGCGCCGATAACGCGCGCCGTTTGCGGATGCACTCCTCCAATGTCGAGCGATTCCGTTTGACACGGACCCACTCCATAGTCGATGGTTTGGAGGAACCACCCTTCATTTGCTGTTGAGGCTGTTTGCCTCGTTTATTCTTCAGATCCGCATCGTAGCGGACCCCGTCAACGGACTCCATGGCCTTGGCGAATTGCTTCGCGAGGCGTTGACGCTGCCTCTGGCGGGCTCTCTTAGAGAGAGTCATCACGCCTTCAATAGCGGATTTGACCTTCTTTGAGGTCGGTAGGGCCTCACTCAACGCAGCTTCAGCGTCGATTGGGGTGAGGTCGTCGTTGGTGGCTTCAACTTCATCGCACCAACGGACTTTTCTCCTAGAGGAGAACTTCTGGTACTTCTTGGACTTGGGGGAGGAGGTAGACCCGGACGAGGACACGTACTCCTCGTACTTTTGCTGGTCGAATTCATACTCGACCTCCTCCACGACCGGGATCGAGATCCGCGGTTGCGACACTCCGATCTCAGCAGCGAGATCAGTGGCTCCCATTGTGGTCGCCAGATTGTTCGCGGGAAAAATCAAACTCTTCTTCATTGACGATGTCATTGCTGTCTTAGTTAATAACTTTTTGCGTTTACAAAGATCCGGTCTTTTTATAAGAGCCGGTTACAATGAAAATTAAAGAAAACAAAGAAAAATTACAACTTTCCTTATTTAACGAACAGATCGCGAGCTCCTGTTATACGGTCACTCGCTTTGTGGGTTGTTTGCCTGTGCCGGGGTTGTTTGCCGTGGACCACCGCGCAATCTCAATCCGAACAGATCTACGTGGTATAACGGGTATTATCCCACCAAGGGGATAATAGCTGGGAGGGATCGTTTCACCAAGGAAACGATCGCTCGAATCTCGGGATCTAAGAACCAAGCTTAGATCCGGAGTAGAACTACGTAGATCTGAGGATTAGATCCCTTCGAACTCCTGCCTTGTTTGGTGCGGGTGCTCGCCAAGAATCGAATCCGAGTGTCCAAGTCTTCAAGCCTTCACAATTCCGAGTTGAGGTGACAATCCGGCAGAGTTTCGGCTCTTCAGAAGTTCAGAAAAAAGTCCTCCCAAATGAACAACCACCCCGCCTATTTATAGGCACTCAAAACTGTGCATCTGTGCACGAGAGAGGGGGGAAGGCGCCGGCCACCTCAGGGTGGCTCGGCCTTGGCCGAGCCACCCTAGGGTGGCTCGGCTTGGGCCGAGTCACCCCGGGTTGGCTCGGTTTAGGCCGAGTCCCCGGGTGCTTTCCATCGTTCGGTTGTTTTCCGGTTCTATATTGAGTTTGTTTGATTTGTTCGGGTCTTGATTTGATAGCCCGAGTCTTCATTTGGCAGTAAATCCGCCTCAGTGTTTGAGTTCAAGTCCGTTTTTGTTGTTGGACGACTCGTTAATTTTCTGAACCGTTAGATTGGTTCCACACGCGAACGTATTCCGTTGCTTGCGTGCCTCATCGCCTCGTTAGCTCGTTAGCTCGCTTCGTCGCTCGAACGTCCGTTGATTTGTCGATTCCTTGTGTCGAGCTATGCTAAGGGACCTATAGGCAATTTTATACGCCTACACCTAAGAACACACAATTCCCGCCAATCTCTGGCCTGAAATAAAAATGGCTGAGGGTATAAAGATCCCGATATAGTGAACACCTCAAAGCTGCTAGTCCGCGACGACCCTTCCTACTCAATGCGTCTGCTACCACGTTTGCCTTTTCCGGATGATACTGTATGGCAAACTCATAATCCTTAATAAACTCTACCCATCGTCGTTGCCTCTAGTTGAGTTCTTTCTATGAGAAGAGGTACTTCAAACTCTGGTGATCTGTGAATAGCTCAAACTATACTCCGTACAGGTAATGTCTCCACGCCTTCAATGCGAAGACCACTGCTGCTAACTATTTGTGAAAAATTTGAAGTAAAAAAGACAATGATGGAAACATTGATTTGTATTCCTTTGATCTTAATTACAATTTGGATTCCGATTACAAAAGAGAGGTGAATGAATTTGATTCTCCCCTTTGTTTAATTCTAGGTTCTTCACGGTGGCGATGGAGTGCCTCCCTCGAATGCTCGCGTCGAGTTTGCTCTCCGTTGACGATCCGAAGGTCTTGATTCACTGGAACGATATCTTCTCCTCACGATTTGACGCTGTGGAGAACTTGCGTGGCAAGTCTTAAAACTTTGACCGAGTTTAGAAGAACTTGCAGGGCAAGTTTGAAACTCTGACCGAGTTTAGAAGAACTTGCAAAGCAAGTTTTAAAACTCTGGACGAGTTGATAACTCAGATCGAGTTTGAAACTCTATGAAAGAGTTGATTTAAACCGAAAGTTCGGTTAATAAGCCAAGGCCGAATAATCTCAAAGGCTTCAATAAAAGCCTTCCAAAATGATTCAAGAGCTCCTTCAAGTCGCTGATCTCCAAAGCTCCTTGTTGCTGCAGAAAGCGGCAAGATGCCCGATCAAGGATCCCCAAAAAGTTAGCCAAAAAAGATGATCCGAACTCAGTTGAGTTTCCCACTATTTATAGGGGATTTAGGGGTGTAACCGCCCCCCTAAATCTCTCCTTAATGAGGGTTTAATGGGGTGTAACTGCCCCCCATAAATCTCTCCATGATAGGGTAGTGATCCCCTCAAATCTTAGGGAAAAAACGGTTCTGGAACCATTCAAATCGTGCTTGAACGAGTCAAACGCTGAAAACAGCGTTCTGGGCCCGAACTGTGTGTTTCTGGACCAGAAACGCAGAGTTGGGCCTGAAAACGCACAGGTCGCGCTGCGCAGAGGTGAACTCTGCGTTTTGGGCTGAAAACGCACAGTTGGGGCTGTTTTAGGCTGAAAACACACAGGTCGCGCTGCGCAGAGGTGAACTCTGCGTTTTGGGCTGAAAACGCACAGTTGGCCTATTTTAGGCTGAAAACGCACAGGTCGCGCTGCGCAAAGATGAACTCTGCGTTTTGGGCTGAAAACGCACAGTTGGGCCTGTTTTAGGTTGAAAACGCACAGTTGGGCCTGTTTTAGGCTGAAAACGCACAGTTAGGCCTGTTTTAGGCTAAAAATGCACAGTTGGGCCTGTTTTAGGCTGAAAACGCACAGTTAGGCCGCGCAGAGATGAACTCTGCGTTTTGGACCTGGGGTGCAGAGTTGATTTCTGCATAAACTCTGCGTTTTGATGTTATACCACAAGGATAACCTCTGCGTTTTGAGGTTATAACGCGGGTCCGACCCGTGCGTTTTGAGGTTACAACGTAGGTTCGACCCGTGCGTTTTGATGTTACCACGCTGGTTCGACCCGTGCGTTTTGACTCTGTAATGCAGAGGCGAACCTTAGGCGGGCTTGGCGAGCTTCAGGCTAAGTCCAATGTTCCGACGAAGTCTAGTCTTGCAGACGGACTTCAGAACATAACTTGCTGCGAAGAACAGGTCATAACTTTCAAACCGTAAGTCGGAATTAGACGAATTATATATGAAAATCGGCTATCTCGACGAGATGGAGCCGACCAAACCTACTCCATAGGGTTTGGTGTGCTCTGTCAGTTTTGCCAAATTCCTTACGGTTTAAGAGATATCTGCATTTGAATATGAAGAGACCGTCAATTTGTAGTCTCTTTTGCTAGAGCTTTGCACAGATCGTCATCTTGTAATCTTCGTCTTGGCTCCTTGAAAATGTGAGAGTCGTCAGATTATAACTCCCGATGTTGATTGTGAAGGCTGTTGAATTGGGGTTTTTATTAGTTGTTGTGAAGGTCGTCAGATTGTAACATTCTACATGAAAGTCCTCAAATTGTAGCCTTCTGGAAGTCGTCAGATTGTAACTTCCATCATCGGTGTTTGATGGGGATTAACTATCTATTGTGATTTTTAGACAGCCTACACTAACTCCAAATCGTGCGTGGGATAATTCTGCTCATGAGTCCTCAGCTGCCTCGAAATATAGGCGACGACTCTCTGGGTCTACATCAATACACCGCCAAGACCTGATAAGGATGCATCAGTGTAGACAACAAAAGTCTTATCACTGCTAGGAATAATCAATACTGGTGCTGAAGTCAACTTAGTCTTCAAAGTCTCAAATGCCTTCTGGCACTCTGTGCTGCAAATGAACTGTACACCCTTCTTAGTAAGGCGTGTGAGTGGTGTGGCAATTCTCGAGAAATCCTAAATGAATTTTCTATAATAGCCTGCCAGGCCTAAGAAGCTACGAATCTCGGTAACTGTCTTCGGTGGCTCCCAATCAAGTACGACTTCTACCTTAGTCGGATCTACTGCAATGCCCTCCCGGCTGATAACATGGCCAAAAAATCTGACCTCTGATAACCAGAATTCACATTTGCTAAACTTAGCATACAACTGGTGTTCTCTCAATATCTGCAATGCTAACCTCAAATGTTGTTTGTGCTCTGCCTCCGACTTTGAGTAGATAAGAATATTGTCGATGAAAACTATCACAAACTGGTCCAAGTACGGACGACAAACCCGATTCATCAAATCCATGAATACTGCAGGTGCATTGGTCAGCCCAAACGGCATGACAAGAAACTCAAAAGATCCATATCGAGTTAAGAAAGCGGTTTTGGGGATGTCCATCTCCCAAACCCGCAATTGATGATATCTGGATAATGGGTACCTGTTACGGATAGTGACCTTGTTCAACTCACGATAATCTATACACAATCGCATACTCCCGTCCTTCTTCTTCACAAAGAGGACCAGTGCTCCCCACGGAGAATGACTCCGTCGAATGAAGCCCTAAGATAATAACTCATCGATCTGGATCTGTAGCTCCCTCATCTCAGCAGGCACCGTACGGTAAGGAGCTCGGGAAATCGGTGCGGTGTCTGGCTGCAACTCTATGCAGAACTCGACCTCTCTCACTAGAGGTAATCCTGGTATGTCTTGGAAGACATCCTGGTACTCTGAGACTACTCGCATCTCACTCAAATCTGCGCCCCGATCCCGCAATATCGCCTCCTCTACGTACGCTAGAAATGACTCTGCAAGCTGGTTGCCTCTGGAGGTAGCTACAACTAACTCTGATCCATCATATGCTCTCAAACTGACTGTTTTCGCAAAACAGTCGATACTCACATGGTAGGAAGATAGTCAATCCATACCAAGAATCACATCGAATTCAGACATATGCAACATGATCAAATCGATCACGAACTCAGAATCGTCCAAGTTTACGATGCATCTCCTACAAACACTCTCTAACAAAGACATCTCTCCCAACGGAGTAGATACAGATAAAGGGAAATCTAACGGCTGAGCTACGAGCTAAAGTCTAATCAAAAAATCATAAGAGATAAAAGAATGTAAAGCGCCAGAATCAAAAAGAATACGTACTAGAAAGGAATTCACACGGAATGTACCTTCCACCACAGCTCCGCTCACGCCATGATCGCGAGGAACCACTGCATACACTCTACCGGTCTGCTGCTCTGTATCACCTGGAGCGAATGGTGCCATTTGCCTCTGCTGGATCTCCTGGACTTCTCGAACCTGTCCTTCTATCCTCAGAACTGCTGGAGGTGCATCAATCCTCGACTACTGGCCCTAACCACGTCCCTGAGCATGGTTCTGCTGATGGTGTTGAGTCCTGGCCTGCTGGCCTACTGTGGGTGTGCTACGGCACTCGGCTGCTCGGTGCCCAATCTTGTTACAATTGTAACAAGCTCACTGGAATCGGTGCTACTGCTATGCTTTCTAGTCCTGTTGGTGACCCTTCTTATGAGGACCCTGATGATGCGGACCCTTACCCTGCTGCTGGGGTCCTCCTGAGCCTCCAAACGGTCTCTTTCCTTTTCCTTTGTCCTCGGACTGTCCCGACTTACTATTTCCCTTGTCCTTGATGAATATGACTGTATCCGTCTCCTAAGCCATGGCAGCATCTGCTACCTCCCGCACTGACCGAAACCTCCGCGATACAATATACCGACCCAATCCTAGACGAAGTCCCATTAAGAACATCTGAGTCTGCTGCTCCTCTGTGTGCCACATGCCGGTGAATCTAAGCAATGACATAAACTTACTCTCGAAGTCCATGACAGACATATCTCACTGCTCTAACCGAGCCAGCTCTAACGCTTTTCCGGATTTCACTGCAGCCGAAACATACTGCTCATCAAATAGATATATAAAGGTCTCCTATGAAATCGTCATCCTCTGCTCGTGGGTGAAACGAAGTCGATACCATCCTCCCGCATCGCCCTTGAGGCTGAAAGCCACTAGCCTCTGTTTCTGCACCGAATTAACTTTCAGCATATCCAAGATGTTGCTCACATCCTCCTTTCACTTGTGTGCAGCAATAGAATCCGTCAAACCGTGAAACTCCGGAGCTTTCAACTTTTGATACCTCTCAACTAAACAAAGCCAAGCCTCCTGATCAGCTTCTCTGCCATCAACTGGTGATGCCGGTGGGACCACTGGTGCCTTCTCTGATACTTCCTCCCGAATAGATGACTCCTGAACGGGTGCCCCTTCAGGAACGGGAGTCTCTGGACGAACCTGTGCTGCTAACTGCTCCTCAATAGCCGCTATACGAGCTGCTAATGGTGCTATGAGATCCACTAAGTACTACGGAGCCTGCTGTGGCTCGGACTCCCTATCTTTCTGCCCAACTCCCTGAGCACGAGAAACTCAGCGTTCACGACCTCTTCCTGACATCTATAATTTTAAAATAAAGATTATTATGCAGTAAATAGGATCTCAAGCATGAAGCATATAACATATACCAATAAGTAAATCGTATCACTTATATTTCATGTCATGCTTAATTAGTCAAGCAAATAGTTCATAATTTTTTTTAGATTTTTCGCGTACATATATATAATACGCCCTCACTCATACTAGGGATTCCTAGCGGACTGTATACATGATCCCTAGGAAACTCTATCCTAACTCCACGATATAACATGGGGATGATCCTAAGGATATTAGAACCTGGCTCTGATACCAACTGTGACGCCCCGGGTCTCACACAAGGCTGTAGTCCCAGATGAAACCCGAATTATCAAACCTACCAAGCACCAACTACCATGCTATGACAAGTTTCACCATCACAATCACTATCTCTCTAGTGGAAACAATACATAGGTAAAGGTACAGACAGGCAAAAATAGAAATAGAACAACACTAGATATACACAAAAGAAGCATAAGAATATCAATAATGAGCCCAACTAGAATAAAATAGACATATCTCTGAGTCTGAACTAAATCTCAATACAATGAGTCAAATAAACAAAGTCTTACAATAGCTCTCAACTCTATTAAATAAAATACTAATCTAGAGTCTGAAAATAATCAACTAAAATGTCCCATCAACCTGTGACTCTTCGTGCGCCTGACTCGCTGCCTGAAAAGGGGGGAAAAACAACGAGCGTCAAAACGCTAGTGAGATCATCACTACCTCTCCCCAAGGGAAGGGGTAGGAGTATATAAGAAAATAAAGTCAGTACAGACATATATCAAATCATTCATATTACTTTCTATGAATGAAAAACAATTAATCAATTATAAATACCCTAATCTCCAACACAAAGAAAAATCATCTCATCTCGAACTACGTCCGAGTGACCTGCTCTATAATAAGAGGATATCAATAATAGCTAAAATAAAAATATCTGCCGTGCATAACGGGTGCATCAAAATCTCAAAGGAAATACCCTACTCGTGGGTAATTTATCATGGAAGTGAAACTTACAGCTGATTAATTATCTATGTGTGCATCATCTTATGCTGTAGCGATACTTTTGTAATGCTTATTACTTAATCGCTCTGCGACAATAGGATCATTATTCTTCTATTCCGGATACATGAAACAATGATACTATTGTAATACTCTTACTCAATCGTTCTGTGGTAAATAGGTTTTATCTCTCTATTTCCGGATACATATAAAATAACATTATTCATATGTGTTTATCAAATTAACTCATGTCGAAAGTGTGTAATTCTAACACAATCTAGCATACATGTACCAATCTTGGTGTACGTGTCCACCTCTGAAATTCACCATCATCCCAGGTGTTTAACAGTCAAATAACATCGTAGTCTATCATCATAAGATCGAG